>CM073469.1:53349417-53594417 GCA_037074535.1 Gleditsia sinensis
GTATTGAGAATTTGTAAATGTTTGATAATACTCGGATATGTGATATTGTGAGACTATTTGCGAATGCATAAAAATAAAGTTTATCGGATATTAAAGATATTCGCGTCCCTAAAGTAGGGGCGTGACAAGTTGGTATCAGAGCATTAGGTTTCCCTGTGACAATCAGAGCAAAGGATTCTTTAGTAGGACCTTTAGTATCGATATGAGTCGGACATATTTATACTTCAGGTGCTGCTGAGGGATTCTATAGGGTTTCAAATTCTTTTTCTATTCCAAGTTGTTAAAGTTTATAGTATAATATAGATTGAATATTGTGACATCTTAAGAAGTATCTATGGATCAATTATAGCTTAAAAGTGAAAGATATATGCGTCTTAAAGAATTTAAGGAATTGAGACAGATACCAAATATGATGGTTTCTGAATGTGACATCTGTTGTACCTGGATTGTCTAGATATGGTAGATTGTGATGTGATATTGAGAATGAATTTGTTGGCATTATGTCATGTCATTTTGAAATGTCACTATAAGGTGATTAAATTCAATATTCTTGGGGAATTTTCTTTCTTGATACAAGAGGATCATAGTGAGATACCCAGTAATCTAATCTCTGCTTTAACATCCCATAAGTGATTATAGAAAGGTGTCAAGAATATTTGACAATGATGAGAGATATTGATATAATGTATATCAGTGTAAATCAAGTTCCAGTGGTTAAAAAAAATTTCTGATGTAATTCTTGAAGAATTGCTAGGATTACCTCAAAACGTAAAATATAATTTGATGTTGATTTACTTCCTAGAACCCAACCAGTGTCTATACCTCTATATAGAATGGCACTGACTGAACTCAAGGAATTGAAGGATCAGTTGTGACACTTGTTAGACTAGGGATTTATATACCCTAGTACTATTACTTGAAGTGCTTCAGTTCTATCTGTGAAAAAGAAAGATGGATCACTATGACTATGCATAGATTATAGACAATTGAATAAAGTGACAATGTGGAATAAATACTCATTACTTCATATAGATGATATGTTTGACCAGCTACAAGGTGCTCAACATTTAAAAAAAAATTGATTTGATTTGATATCTGGATCTCATCAATTGAGGATAAGGGAAGAGGATATTCGAAAAATTTCTTTTAGGACTCGTTATGGCATTATGAGTTCTTGGTGATGTCATTTAGTCTGACAAATACCCAGTTGCATTCATGGACTTGATAAAAAAAGTATTGAAGTCATCCCTGGATTAATTTGTTATTATAATTATTGATAATATACTAGAATATTTTAAGAGTTCAAAGGATAATAAGCAATATTTAAATATAGTATTACAAACTCCAAGGGAGTATCAGTTATATGCTAAGTTCTCAAAATATGAATTTTGACTTAGTAATAGTACTTTCTTAAGATATGTGGCTAGCAAGATGGTATCCAAGATAACCCTAAGAAAATAAAAGTGGTACAGCAATGTCCACATCTTGCTACAGTTACAGTTGAAAATCCAAGTTCAATTTGTGCTTTCTGCTATGGTCTGTTGTCCATTCTATTTGAGCTGTGATTGGATCAGGTACATGAACATATTTTTGTAAAGCATCAATCAACTCCTCAGCATCTGAAGCTGAGATGAAAATTCGTCGTGCTGAGTGTGAGATGAACATTTGTTCCACAGCATGATCAAGGAAAGACAACAGACCATCAAAGAAGTGATTAACATTTAACAAACCTATCGGTTTGTGATGCATATTTAGTTGTGCCCAAGAGACTATTTGGAAAATTTCTTCTAAAGTACCAAAACCCCTTGGTAAGGCAATGAAGGCATCAGTATTAATGAATATTGACGGGTTATATGGCTTGAGATGGTATTGTGAAGGTGGTATTAGTGGTAATGTGAGGAAGCAGTAGGGTGATGAACTCACATTCCCTGCTTACCTATTATGATGATGACAGTGGTAATGTGAGGAGGCAGAAGGGTGATGAATTCACATTCCCTGTTGATCTATTGAAGTTGTAGTCAGTGGTAATGTGAGGAGGTAATAGGGTGATGAACTCATATTCCCTGATTACCTATTGTGATTGTGACTATGGCAATGTGAGGAGGCAGAAGGGTGATGAACTCACATTCCATGTTTATCTATTGAGTATATTGAAAGTTGTGACATACTTGAGCATTATATAAAAGAATTGATTTTTAATGCATATCAAATTCGATTTAAGATCAATTTGTATCATATGTGGTTACAGATATTTGCATGTGATTTGAACAGAGATGTTTTGAAATGCGGGTCCTATATGAATGTACTCATGAATGTAACTTTTCAATATGAGAAACTTTAAAATGAAAAGTACATCCATATGTTGACCTAAGAGGTTATAGAGGGTGTTATCTGCTCACTAAGTTGTAAAACTCACTACACGATGTGGATCTATTTTTCAGATAAAGACACAGAGTTTGGTCTAGCAACCAAGTGATCGACTAGAGGTTGTACTTCAGTGGTGAACCTAAATTGTTTCTAGGCTCTCAGTGTTATATATTGTAATGTATTTGTACTCTAGAATTTCTTTGTCCATCGCAGGCAATATCTTTGTTTCTGCTGTAAACCTGTTATATATATAGACATGGTATGTATAATTATTAGTATTGAGAATTTGTAAACATATGATAATATTCGGATATGTGATATTGTGAGACTATTTGCGAATGCATAAAAATAAAGTTTATCGAATATTAGAGATATTCGCGTTCCTAAAATAGGGGCGTGACACATATATATATACAAAGATATATGTATGTATATATACACATACACATACATATATATATATATATATATATGTATGTATGTATGTATGTAGGTATGTACATGTGTGTGTGTGTGTGTATTTTATATATTGCGTTAGTTTCTATACATCAATAAGTTGAGGGAATTTGGCAAAAGTGTGTGTATATATATATTTTATATATTGTGTTTGTTTTTATACATCTTTGTAAACATTTGATAATATTCGGATATGTGATATTGTGAGACTATTTGCGAATGCATAAAAATAAAGTTTATCGAATATTAGAGATATTCGCGTTCCTAAAATAGGGGCGTGACACATATATATATACAAAGATATATGTATGTATATATACACATACACATACATATATATATATATATATATATATATATATATATATATATATATATATATATATATATGTATGTATGTATGTATGTAGGTATGTACATGTGTGTGTGTGTGTGTATTTTATATATTGCGTTAGTTTCTATACATCAATAAGTTGAGGGAATTTGGCAAAAGTGTGTGTATATATATATTTTATATATTGTGTTTGTTTTTATACATCTTTGTAAACATTTGATAATATTCGGATATGTGATATTGTGAGACTATTTGCGAATGCATAAAAATAAAGTTTATCGGATATTAGAGATATTCACGTTCCTAAAGTAGGGGCGTGACACATATATATATACAAAGATATATGTATGTATATATACACATACACATACATATACATACATACATACATACATACATACATATATATATATATGTAGGTATGTACATGTGTGTGTGTGTGTATATTTTATATATTGCGTTAGTTTCTATACATCAATAAGTTGAGGGAATTTGGCTAAAATTGAAGTAACCATAAATAATTCATTGCTTGCGGCTGAAGGAGAGCCCATACAAAAAATTGTTACTTCTCAGGCATGCATGAATTTTCAAACTTATCAAAGCTAGCTGCAACTTATAATCAATCCTTAAAATTCACTGAAAGCGTGAAATATATAACTAATATTGACATTCTTACATTTAGTTTATTTTCACTTTCAGCTTATTGATAATAGTGGTTACATAAGCTTCACCAAGATAACAAGGTAAAAACATTTGAAAAAGAAGTATAAATTTATTTATTTTTTATCAATAGTTTTTCTGAAGGTCTATAAAATTTACTATTTCAGAAGTAACATAGCCAGAGCATATGTTTTCCTTACTACTTATGGTCATCTAAAGATATGTTTGGTTTGAGGGGAGAAGAGGGAAAGGAAGGAGAGAGGATTTTAAAAAATCTCCTCATTTGGTTCAATATATTAGAAGGGAGAAGAGGGAATATGTGGAGGCAAAATTTCTTTCCTCTCTCAAAACCTCTTCCCTCTAAAAATAGGAGGATTTGGAAGGGAGGGTGACGTTGCTTCTCAATTTCAAATTTTGTCCTTCCTCTTTTTTTTGTAGATAAAAAAAAATATAAAATCTTTTTTTAATAAAAGAATAATAAAATCAAGACCCCTTAATAAAAAAATTAATATAATTTTTTTAATAAAAATAAAATAATAAAAGTATAATAATCATATTATTTTTTTTTTCACAAATCAAATAAAAAAAATTTATCATCCCTCTTCTCTTAGAGAGAGAAAAGGGGGGAGAGGAGGAGAATGAAATTTTTTTAAAAAAAAATTTTCTCCTTTAGTTTAATATTTTGGAGGGGAGGGGAGAAAATATTAGGAGGCAAAATTTTTCCACTCCCTTAAAACCCCTCCCCTCCAAAAGTAGGAGATTTTGGAGGGGAGGGAGGCGATGACTTTCTCCTTTTAAAATTGTCTTTTCCTTTTTTTTATTTGAATAAAAAAATAAAATAAATAATTTTTTTAATAAAAAGATAATAAACCAAACTTCTCAACAAAAATTTTTAATGAAAAAAATTAATATAAAAAAAATTATTTTTAATCTAAATAAAATAATAAAAATATAATGGTCATATTATTTTATTTTCTTTTTTTTTTTTACAAACCAAACAAAAAAAAATTATTATCCCTCCTCTCTCCTTCTCTTAAACTAAATAAAAAAAAATATTTTTCTTTCCTTTTTTTCCCCTCCCCTCTTTTAAATTAAATCAAACAAAAAAAAATTATTTTTCTTTTCCTTCCCCCTCTTTTCTTTTTCTTCATTAAAATTCTTCCCCTTCCCTTCTCTCCTCTGAACCAAACAGCCCTAAGAGATGCTTTCTCAACCACTCGTTCCATTAACTAAATAATATTGGAAGGCTAAATAAGGTTACGGAAAAAATAGTCTTGATGACAATTACCGTCCTGACACAATGAAGTAACATAAATAAGTTCGAGTATAAATGTATTTGGGTTGTGCAGGTTGAAAATTTTCAACCCGCAACCCAACCTACACACTATACAGGTTGTAAAAAATTCAACTGAAATGAAACTGTAGAATTATACACCGTTTGGGTTTGATTTACGGACTCGTAGAATAACTCAAACCAATATTGAACACCCCTTTAGTTGTTAAATTTATACTGCTAACTCCTTTTAAACTATTATTGCAATTTCCTTGGTGTGACAGGCTGACAGCTTGAAATTTAAAAATAAATAAATAAATAAGTGGGACCAATTGTATTAGGAAATATACATACTATATCTGTACTTGAGATTTTTATTATTATTTTTTTTAAACTTTGACTACTAACTTTTTTAGCCGAACTTAAATTTAAGTTTCTTATCTTGTTATAACATTTATACAAAAGCTGAGTTGCAGTTATAAATTAAAATTTTACAAGAAAAAATTATTTGGATTCAACTAATTAAAAAAAATGTTGTTGTCTGATTTAATATCAATTAGACATTATAAATTTCTGTTTAGGAAGAAGACCATGCGGTTAAATTTTGATGCATTTTTTATTATTTGGATTCAACTAATTAAAAAAATGTTGTTTTATATGAGTGTGTGTATGTGTGTATATGTACATAACAGTTGTAGTTTGGGTTGTCAGAAAAACTTTTAAGAGAAACAAAATGAATTGGTTTAAAACTTGGATTTGGTATAGAAAAAGGTGAAAATTTTAGGAGAGCAAACTTAGAACTGGTCAAGGGCTTTAAAGCAATTGTAAAACCAATATAATATTATAATATAAGAAGAGGAGCAAATTGAATAGTTCACCACCATGGCTAAAAGACCTTTTTGTTTTAGTGCATAATGTTGTTTGTTAAAATTTAATTAATTTACTACCTTAATTAATTATTTGTATTATCTACCTTATGGCTAGACATAAAATAGTTTCAAAAGCCAATAACAACCAATTACATATGAAAGCTCATGGATTTTCCTTTTAAAATTTCCCAAACTTTTAGTTTTAAGAGATAACCTAAATATCATTCCTTTTGTTATTTTTAACACTAAAAAATCTATTGGTTGCTTAAAATACAGATTATTTCAATATAACAAACGGTTTCATAGTTTTCGTTAATTCACCTTTTTTTTTTTCGTAAGTCATTAACTCAATTTTTAGTATATATACATGAGTAAAAGAGAAGAAAAGTAGCTTATGAGAACTAACTTGAGCAGAATCAGTTAAAAGAGATATAGACAGAACGGGTAAACCCCATATTAATTAACTCATAATAAAAATACAAGTTTAGTTCATGATGATGATGAAGATGAAGATCACAGTGGTAGTTCTGTTGGTGCTAGCTGTTGCAAAAGCTGAGCTTGAAACTGCCTCTGATTTTCCTTTTGATCCTATTTCTTTCAGTGTTTCACCACCTCCGTTTCCCATTCAGCCTCTTGGGAAAAGTCATAAAAGATTACTGCAAAGATGCGAAAGGGAGTGTGAAAAAATATGTGAAAGCAAGGGTCGTAATTCATAGAGTTTTTTTTAATACATGTTTTGCACAATGCATGCATCACTCGAAAATAACTATATGCTGAAAGATAAGTAGAGAGAAATTGTCAAGGTCTATTTAGTATGTGTGGAGGTGATAATAATCATGTCAATGTTGGGAAGAAAAAAAAAATTAGTAGAAATTAAATGTGATCACTTTCCTCTTGTGAGGTACACATTTTGTAAGTGGAAATGCAGTCATTTCTTGTTGGTTCATCAAAATTAATTACTTGATAGTGGTAGCTAGCTAAACCAAATCCTCTGCTCACTATCAAATTCATAAAAGAAATTTGCATTTTTCCCTCAACCTGCAGTACCCACAATATTGGAAATGTCGGAACATTATATTTCATTTTAACATTGTATTTCCTTAACAATGTTTCCTTTTCAGTACAAATACGGGGCTAGAAGCCCGGAAAAGAAAAACTAAGACAAAATACTAGCTGAGGGGCACAAGAGTCCCATAGTAGTGAGTACCGAATTTTGATGTAAGTAAAAATTAGCCAACTGATCAGCTGCGTTGTTGCCTTCTCTAGCATATTCCTTACCTACCTTTTGGACCAGTCTAGAGGCCCCTCCTCTCCCCTTCATTTTCCCTTTAAGCAAAGACACCATGGCCAAAGAGTCATCTCCAAAACAAGCCTCCTAGCTCCAATATCCCAAGTCAGTTGTAAACCATCCAAAGCACCCCAAAGCTCACCACACAGGCACTACAACTCCCTAAATTTCTAGAAAGACTTCCAACCCATCTCCTTCCTTAGTTCTAATAAGGCCTCCACTACTAGAAATATACAAGGAGACTTTATGAAACTCATCACTATTCATCTTAAGCTAACATTCCGTTGGAGGTCAATCTTCCCTTGTGCACACCCTACTATTATTATCAACAACAGAACCTGCCGCCTCCCAACAATGTGATTAATTGTTGACAAAACAGCTTATAACTTCAAGGGGTAACATTCCGTTGGAGGTCAATCTTCCCTTGTGCACACCCTACTATTATTATCAACAACAGAACCTGCCGCCTCCCAACGTGATTAATTGTTGACAAAACAGCTTATAACTTCAAGGGGGTCCCTAGGAATTGGAAATTTGGTTCAAAGACAACCTTTTTCTGCCATTTTCACATGTATCAAATTGTACTTGCCCAAAAGCATTGCCATTACATGCCTCTTTAATCCCAAAGCTTCTTGTCAGGTTCTAATGCAACATTATCTTCATTGAAAGAGAAAAATCTCACCCTCAACTGACGTTCAAACACACTCCGCTAAATACAAACAGCATGAGGACAATCTCTCAAAACATGAAGCTCGATCTCAATCCTAGGGCAAATAGGACAAGAAGGGTCTCCATGTGTCCATTTGCACCGGTACACATGGTTAAGGAATCTCTAATGCTTCACCAACCATGAAAAGCTTCTAATATGTTCTTGGCCCTCCCAAGTCCAGATTATTTTCCAAACACTATTCAAAGGCTCCCTCTTGCGAGTTAAAAGCCTCTAGGCAGATCAAATGCTATAAGCATTTGAAACACAATAATTCTTGAAGAATGAAGCAAACGAAGAGTAATACGAAATGATTCTTCTCTTATTGCTAAAGGGAAATCAGAGAAGGACCCCAGTTACAGAATTCAATCAAATTCTGGAATGAATAACTTGTTTTTTCCTTTCTAACTTAAGCTTTCCATCCTCTAACCCACTAATGATCCCAATGGCTAAAACCACTTCTAAACTCCCAGCCACATGTAAACCAACTACTTTTTTGTTATTTCACTAACTACTGAAAAATGCATTTTACAAGCAAACAACAATATGTTAATTAGTGTGTTGTATGTTGTATTTATAGTGTAACAAATTTCCCCCGTGAGATGTTCCTTGTCCTCAAGGAACTTAAGAATGTTGTGAGTCTAGAAAGGAAGGAAATTGCTGCTAAAATTGTTGGTAGCCCATCCAGGTAGCATCTTCTTCAGTTGTGTGAGATTATTGCACCAAGAATTCTGTAATGGCCCTCCTTTTTTTGTTCCTTAATCTTCTATCTAGCACCTTAATTGGTATTAAAGGCATGCCACCTTGATCATCTAAAGGGGGTAGAGTAGCTAAAACTGGTTTCAAGCCATTATGCTTCTTAAGAAGAGAGACATGAAAGATATTGTGGATCTTTGTGCCTCTGAAAGTTTAAGCTTGTAAGCAAACGAACCTATCTTTTCAAACACCTCATAAGGCCTATAATAGATGGCTGCTAACTAATGGAATCTTTGATTTGGTATGGAAGACTATTTATAAGGCTTCAGCTTCAGGTAGACATCCCTATTTGAAATTCTCTTAGTTTTGTGCTTAACAGCTTGCATCTTCATCCTCTCTTGAGCTTTTCTTAAATTGGTTTGAAGGAGTGGAGAGATGGTTTCTTGGGTCCTCTCCATGACATTCACAGCCTCCACTAGCGATTGACCAACTGTGTAACAATTACAGAGAGTAAGGGTGTAAACATATAAGGCTTAGAAATCAGTTATATCAATAGGAGATAAGTGAGTGGTGTTGTACCAAAATCCTGCTAATGGTAAATATTCGTTCCACTTATGAGGCTTCTATTCAATTTTACAACATAAATAGCACCCTAAGGTCTTATTTAAATCTTCTGTTTGACCATCTACTTAAGGATGATATGTTGTAAATTTGAGGTGTTGTATCCCTTGAACTTTGAAGAGTTCTTTTCAGAAGGAGCTAAGAAAAAGTGAGTCTCTATCTAAAATCACTACCAAAGGCCAGCCATAGCTTGATGACATTTACCAAGAGTTCTTTTGCCACTATTGCTACTGTAATGGGAGAAGATAGTGTTATGAACTAAGTAAGTTTGTTAACGACCCCAATATGATCGTTTTCCCATGAGAAGTAGGGAGAGCAGTGATGAAGTTAAGGGAAATGGTATGCCAAGCTAACTTGCGAATAGGGAGAGGTTGCAATAAACCTAGATAAGCTATGTGATATAAATTCGCTTAACTCCTTTTCAAAAGCTAGCTTGTAAGAGAGGATTGCAAACTCATATGTATAACACTCAAGACCTTTCTCATTAACTAATGTAAGACACATCATTCCTAACACCCTTTATACTACACGTCCTTGTGCTAACTTCATTGTTAACCTACTCTGATACCATAAGTATGAACCCGCCTAACTCCTTAAAAGCTAACTTGTAAGGGAAAAATTGCGAACTCTTATATATAACACCTAAAACCGGTCTTGCTAATCAATGTGGAACACATCATTCCCAACCCCTTCAAACTACATGTCCTCGTGCCAACTTTGTCGTTAACCCACTTTAATACCATATGATATGAACCTGCCTTAAAAGTTAGCTTATAATGGGAGGATATCAAACTCATATATATAACATCCAAGACCTCTCTCGCTAACCGATGTAGGACATATCACTATAGTTTCGCTCTTGTTTTGGTGACAAGCCAAGCATTGCTTAACATACTACAGAGGATTGTCTATGCCCAAGTGACCCTCTAGGTGAGTTGTGGTGAATGGCTAAAATCTCCTCGGGCAACTGATTGTCAAGCCCAACTACAGTTTTCCCTTTTCTCTTAAAAATGTCAGCTTCCCAAACATACTTTGGATCATTGTGGAAGTGCTTGCACCCTTTTTATTCCCTCTTGACTCTTGGCATTTGATGGATAGAATTTTTTAACTTTCTGTACAAGGTTGGAAGTTGGAACCAACCACTGATACAACCACTAGAACACTACCTTCCCTCTTCTAGAGAGTGCATCAGCCTTAGCATTATGCTTTCCCTTCTTATACACAATGTCAAAATCAAGCCATAACAATTTCTCTAATCCCCCATTCTGCATTGAAATGTTGAGTTGTCGATTCAAAAGGTGCCTCAAGGACTGTTGATCAGTTTTAACTATGAAGTGGTGACCTGTGAGATAAGTTGACCTTTTTTTACGATAATTACTAGGGCAAACAGCTCTCTTTCATAAGCTGACATAGTTGGATACTTAAGCCCCATAGCCTTGATGACCCAATTCCATTCTTTGAGGCATCAACTTCAATCAAGAAGGGCTGCTGGAAGTTTGGCATAGCTAGTAGTGGTGCTTCAGTTAACATTCTTTTTAGATGCTCAAAGTCCTTCTAGGCTTGCTCTCCCCATTCAAAAGACTGCTCTTTTTAACAATTCTATCAATGGCTTAGCTATCATTCTATAGACTCTTATGAATATTCAGTAGTAGCCTGATAACCCCAAAAAACCTCTCCACTCTTTTACTATTTTAGGGCTAGGCCAGTTTTGAACTGATGTAACCCTTTTTAGATCTACAGCTACTCATTGCTGAGAGATGATGTAACCTAAATACTCGACCTAAGTCATGTCAAAAGCGCATTTACTATGTTTTGAAGTGTTGGTTCTCAAAATTCCCTGCACAGATTCTAAATGTAGCAAATGTTCTGCCAATCTTTGCTATACACTAGGATATCATCAAAGAAAACCAATACATACTTCTTTAATAATGGTCTAAAGATGTGGTTCATTAGAGCTTGAAATGTGGCATGAGCTTTATTGAGGCCAAAGGATATCACTAACCACTCATAGTGGCCACTGTGGGTGCAGAAAATTGTCTTAAGAAGTGTAAAGCTTACCTGTGAGCATCATCAAGAGCTTTCTATACTTGTTTGAGAAACCATGAACTGTAATCTTCCCGTTGAAATTCCTTATACCTAACCAGACAAGAAGGGGGTTATTCACTAAATCTAAATCAAGCCTACCTGGTTGACTGATGTAATAAAGAATTAAAACAAGTATAAGAGAGACACTCATTCCTCTGATTTCCAAGCAGTCATATAGTGATAAATTGAAATGCTTGACTTGTCCTCTTACCTCAAGCCAGCCACACTATGACCTGATCCATTATTTGTCATAATGAGCCTGCACAATAACAAAAAAGTATCCAAAATCAAAATAAGTCAAGTGGTTAGATGATCAAAACAATAGGAAATGAAAATAATGGAACATGATCCACCTGTTATTCTATTTTCACTTAAATTTGACAACTACTCTGCATCACAATTATATGGCTTTAAATTCTGAGCACAACATCCCTTCGATATTAGGAAAACCAAATAGGTATCACCTTAGATGAGATCATTATTTTTTTTTTTCTTTTATTGAGAGGATTAGACCAGGTAATTATTTATCTTTAATGAAAAAAATATTCAATTTACCAACTGAAAATTTTCTAGGTACATGAATGTTTTAAACCATATATTCCTAGTGCTTGCTCCTATGTTATTTCAATTATACAAGCACAAGCGATTGTGTCAGCTTTACATGCTATAACTTGTTTCTTACTTCTTCATAACTGCAAATGGTACTGAAGTGACGTTTAATAAATTCTGAAACAATATCAAACTGTTGTTGGGGAAAATAAATAGAAAGAAAACACACATTGAACCAAGTAAATATGCTAAAAGATGTTAATGTTGCAGAAAAACCATTTGACGTCACACATAAACCCTGTAGCAGAGACAACTTGTAAGGATAAAATGATAATGTAGAAGCCAACAAGAATGTAATCAATGAATTTGCAACTGTGAAGACCAGAATTGCTATTAAGATGATGCACAACAAGATCAGATACTCTGCTGAGACAAGGATCACCTTGGCTCCCAAGGCACGCACTGTTGAACATCCTGACATCCTAAGTGAATTAAGTAAAATGCCTTTTGAACATCCTAAGTGAAAGTTGGACAATACCAATAACAACTGCTATGGCAGGAATTTAGGCCTTAAAATTAACATCAAAATGCTTAATAATTAGCTTGAACAAAGACAGAGTAGTCGGTGAGTGAGTTTATGAGTCATAGGAACAATGTGCTGCTCGACTAGGTAAAACATAATTTCTACTTTCAAATAAAATGATAGATATAAAATACAATTTAATGATCAGAAAAGAGTCTCCAGTGGGGAACAGTGTCTGAAGTTTATAAAGACAAAACAATTAAAAAATCACAATTAAGTGAATCATGAACCAATGTTCGGGTAATAATTAAATAAGGATGTAATAAGACACTTAGATTAAATACAAACATAATCAAAATGAATAACAATAAGGAGAGAGGTTCTCAGCAAATAACATTTATTAGTCAAATACTTCTTAACCAGAATTTCTTGAGATTCAGCACATAATTACCACTATAACCAGTAAAAATGGTTCATCAATTTGAGAAACAGCATCATTAATGTCACGGCCCCAAATGATGGAACACATGATCGGCACAGCATAAGGGTTTTCCCCTAGCCGCAAGCCTAACGCATAGCACATACAAACATCCAGCACACAATCCAGAGTACATAATAAATATAACTGGCCGCATATGCCACATCCAATATAAGAAAATACTGTGTATATATATATATCTCATAAATCCAACATTTGTGATTCAACTTGGCCCATGGCCTCATAATACAACATCGTTGTAAAACATAAAACCATTTTCCAAACAACACATCAAAATATGCAAGAAGCGAGGATCCTGCCTGTAAGTTCATGGAGTTACTCTAAACATAAACTAAACTAGACAATTATTACAAAATAGCCTTGCCCAAACTAGGACTCACCAACGCTATATTCAGCCTTCTACGAAGCTGTAAATGGATCAAAGTCTCTTTGACCATCTGTGGGGAGAAAACAGAAGAGGGGTGAGACCACATCTCAGTGAATGGGTAAATCATGCTATAACTGAAACAGGGCAAACCAAGCACGAGTGTTTCGCAATGGGTTTAATAATTGAAATCCAAGTGTAAAGATAATAATAGAAACATTAAGCAATTAACCATAATTTATTGAAAGAAAAGCTAAACAGTTCAAATGTATATTCAAAAGATAAATCAGGATTTAAATTAGTAACCGTAAAGCAAATCAATTATGCATGGTAAGTAATAAATGAAGTTATTTATGTAATAACAATGATGAATGAGCTTGTTTAGAAATATTTAATCTTTAAGAAAAATGCATCAGTTTATTGAAGGTCTTTCCTAACAGATCTATCATCTCCCCCAAGCACACAGCAAGGGTAGAGTAATCATTGTAGGCGTAGACATAAGTCCACCCTAAATCCCCCAAGCACATAGTAAGGGTATGGCAATCACTGTAGGCATAAACATAAGTCCACCCTAAATCCCTGTGTCTTAGGCAGTCATATGCCCGTCACAATATCCTAGGCTGAAGCTTTCAAATGACCATGGTGCACCAGGGCTAGCACTCCCTGCGGCTAGCTAACAGTGATCTAAAAGGGTCCCTCCAATAGAAAACATTTGAAATATGCTATTCAAAAAGTTTAAAATAAAACATTTCAATAACATTATAATAAAGCGATAATTTTCCATCTAACTCTTTTCATGCATAAAATTTCGTTCTAAAAATATGTTTCATCCATGTATTTCCATGGAAACATTTATCATCATAAACTTTCCCTTTAAACATATCGTCCGTAGACGTCGCATAGATGTTCGCATGCATCAAATCATTTCATGGCTAACTTAATTCATTTCTATGACTAAGTTCACATTTCTATAAATTTAGCTCAAATGGAGAATTATCAGTCTAGATGCTTGCCCTGCATACCTAGGGTTCACCTAGGATTGAAATTTATAATTTCTAACATGGTTGGAACATATTGGTTTTCAAAGCGGTAGAATAATTTAACATACATTCCAACTAGTTAAAATCATACGAGAGAGTTATAAATCAAATTCCTAAAACATGCGCTATAGTATGAAAAACCCACTCACCGTACTAGGAGTCAAACAACGAGAATTACACCTCGTAGTGGCTCAACAACCTAGAAAACATAGATATAACATGAAAATTAGATAAATCCTAAACGTCACTATTTATGCCGGAAAACACTATTCACTCACCGGAAAATACTATTCACTCACCGGAAATACTATTCACGCCGAAACCTAAAAACCCTATATTCTAGCATAGAAACTAATTCTAAGACTATCTATGGAAAGAATTTCGGTAAAAACGAAGCCTAAAACGCGATTGGACAGAATTTACCTTAGAGGTTACTATTCATGCGATTTTCTGGCGACAATCCGGCAGTTTTTCGGCGAAACTGATCGGTGGGGTTTGTAACTCTCCTTCCCACGAGTCCAACGGTACCTTGTTTGCTCAAATCGGAAGTCCGGATGATGAGATATCTTAGAGAGAAGGTGGAGAAAATTCTAAAGAGAGAGAGGAAGGTCCAGCTACGGAGGAAATGAAGGAAAAAGGGAGGGGGGACCGCAAAAAAATGCCTCTCTGACGAATCTCGCCGCCGGCGAGCTAATTCTTGCCGCGGCAAGATTGCTGGTCCGCGATTTTCGCCGGCGGCGAGCATATTTTCGCCGCGGCGAGTTTGGAAACCAGAAATCTCATACTCTCAGGAAAATGCTGCAACATTCTCGCCGCTGGCGAAATATTCTCACCGCGGCGAACTCATTTAGCCGAATTTGACAAAACGTCCAACATGAAAGTTGTAGCCCTTTCTCTTAACTTTCTATAGCCACTTGAATCACCTAATTTGGAGTTCATGTGAAGGAGTTATACATAAAATAGTGAGTAAAGGTCCAGACCATACTATGCTGCAGTTTTTGCCTCTTATCACTATAATATTAATGGAATTAGCGAAAGTTCTCGACATCAAAGTTGTAGATATATGTCTTATCTTTCCACAGAAATCGAAATCACTTAATTTAGATTTCATATGAGAGAGTTATACTTATATAAGTAAAGAAAAGTCAGAAGAAAAAGTCAGAAACGTTCTAAAATTTTACATTGTTCTCAACTTCCTTGTTTCAAATTATTTGTACTTAATCTTCAAAGATTTGGGTTATTACAATTAATCCAATTTAACACTTGGCTTGAATATGCAACTGTAACAAACAATACTGATAGAGCCTCCTAAAATGCCATCATCGCAGTTGGCTATGTAAGTTTACAATATCAATCAATTATATTCAAGGAAACAAGATACCTGCTAATGTATAACTTCTTAAACTACTTTAATATATAAGATTAAAGACGAAAGCCACCCACCATGTGTAGCTCATGAGAGCAACACTCATTCATATTGATTGATTACCAAATATATATATATATATATATATATGAAAAGTAATGCCTACGGAAGCTAGAGGCAAATTATTACTTGGTGAAGGCTTGCAAGCTTACCTGGCCCACAGTATCTCTATGGCTCACATATGTAACTCAACTACCTCTTCTAGGGATTTCGCATATAGATCAGAACCAAATTGAAATTAATCCTCATGCTAAAACAAAATATGGTAAAATAAAATTCCTAGATCCTCGGTCAAGAGCAGAACAACTGAGCCTTAGATCAGAACAAAATGAAACCAATCCTCATGCTAAAACAAAATGTTGTAAAACAAAAATCCCAAATCCTGCAACCTAAAGCAAAACTCGAACGAAGACAAAAATCAAAGTTGGACCGAACCAGCGTATAAACAAAGACGGAGCAGAAAGAAAGCAATGGAGAAATGGCTTTATCAAATCAACATTAAACCAAATGTCTTTATAATTTTGTAATAATGTCTTTACTGCTTGAATTTTCGTAAACAAATTGAAGTCATATTTCATGATTGTATCTCAGTAAGAAAATAACTAAAAATAGAAGGAAAAAATAATGGGAGAGGGAAGGGGAAGCACGGGAAGAAGTTGAGAAGAACGTGAGAAATGTGAAAAAGGAACAAATAAAATGAGCAGTGGCAAAATAGGAAAGGACTGCAGGAGCCTTACAAGGTAATGGAGCAACAGAATGCAATGGAGGAAAAGAATTGATGATACCCACCTGGGAAGAAAAGTGAATAACGGTGGCTCATGGTCCGAGGTGTTGGTACAGCGCGCTAGTAAATTTTTAAAAAATTATAAATTTGAATAGTCGAGTCGAATAATTTTTTTAAAAAAATTATTTTATATTTGATTGAATTTGATTAATTCGATTAATTCAATTTATTTTAATTTAATTTAAATATTAATTTTTTAACTAGGTTTTTGTAAAGTCAAATTGCTTACGCCTGGTGGTCATGGCCCGCTGGGCATCGCAGAAGGGGGATTTTGAAGTAGGGGTTTGGGCATTTTTGTATTGGCTGTGTATTGGGTTCGTTAATTTGTAACAAAGGCTACCTTTTTTTTTTTCTACATATTTTGAACTGAATTTAGAAAAAGACTAAATTCATGCTAAACTTAGCGTCCGTTTAAGTATGTTTCTACATCAGAGGTTAAATTTTGCTGAGCATCTAATTTAATATTTAATGCTAAATCCGATGTTATATTTAGTAAAAATCATGAACAAATTTCATATATTTGATTTTTTTCCATTTCAAAAATAGATTTTAACTTCGGATACTAAATTCAACCTTAGTAGCTGATGCAAATTGCTAATTCACTTTAACATCAATTCTAAATCTGATACAAATATTTATTTTAGCATCATTTATTTGATATTATATTTGATTAAAAATAAAAAGTGTTAAAAGATATAAAATATATTTAAAAAATTACAAAAATTAACTTATAATTTATTTAATTAACTTATAAATTTGTTTAATTAAAGTAGAGGTATTTGGTATATAAAGTTTTTTAAATAACTTACAACTTATTTAAATTAACTAAAAGTTTAATAGTTATACAATATTTTAAATAATTTATAATTTTTAAATTTTTAATTAATTTTTAAATTTAAATTAACTTATCAATTATTTTTATTAAACATAATCATAAAATGTGTTTGACAAATCACATAAATTAGTTCATAACTTATTTAATTAATTTATAAATTTATTTGATTAAATTAAAAAATTTTGATATACAAATTTATTCGAAGAACTTATAATTTATTTAAATTAATTAAAATTTTAAATATTATATTATATTTTAAATAATATATATTTTTTAAATTTTTAATTAAATTTAAAATTAATTTATCAATTATTTTTATTAAACATAACTTTAATACTTAATATTTTTTCTGTCATTAAAAATTCAATACTAAAATTTGATTGTAAATTCCTAATTTTTTCTATTTTCTTTTTTTGGTTTGGCAGCGGTTGTACCACTGAACTTCTTACATTGAATTTAACTCAAAAACTAATATGTCACACACGTCAACCCATCTTCCCTAAATTATTACGGAAAATGATCCCAATCCCAGCCATTTGACTATTCCCCTTGAGCGCCCAGGCTTCGTTTCGTTAGTGATAATAGAAGAAATAAAATTAAAAATTAAATAAAATATTATTATTAAAATTATATTTAATATAATATAAAATAGAACGAAATCTATATTATTTTTTTATATTTAGTATATTTTAAATAATAATAAAATAAAATAAAAAATTAATAAAAAGATAAAAATATTTTTAAAAAATAAAATTGTTAAAAAATATTATATTGAGTTAAAAAAATTATTTAAAAATAATATAAATTAAAAATAAATTAAATAATTAGTAATATAAAAAATTTCATAAAAATATTGATAATATTATTAAATAATTTAAATATTATTTATTTTATTTGATTTATCAATAAATAATTTATATTATTTATTTAAATATAAATTAAAAATAAAATAAATTGAATTAAACAAAGGCATCAATCCAAATTCCACATTCGAAGCCTGCCTTTCTAATCCCATTATCTCTCTTTTTCAAAATCTATAATATCCTTTTTTTTTCAAAACTCATAATATCAAAAAATATATAATTATAAAGGCGTTTTTATCTTTTTAAAATTCGTTCTCTTTTCTTTTTCATCTTTCCATCGCTTTTCAGCGTGAATCTGCTTTCCTGTATAGAAGGCAGTCCATATTTTTGAGAATACTTAAATCTAACAACTGAAAGAATTAAAATCTAAATTTTGATTCCTTAATTCAAGTCTGCAGACTAAACGGAGCGTTAATTTTTAAAACACTACCCTCTGGACATATGCACGTGCTATCATGAGTCTAAAGGCAAATTTATTTTTCGTAAAACGAGTCTAAAGGTAAATAAAGATAACTTTTTTGTGTTTATATTTATATTTTTGCATTTCCACCAGGATTAGGGTTGTCAATCAATTTATGAAATAAATGGAGCATAATAAGGTTGAAAAAGAAGGAGTCGCAAAATGTTATATCATAAATTTTAATATATATAAAATTATAAAATATATTATTTTTCGTTTCAAAATTTTACAACATGTCAATCTGGATTTATTCAATTGAAGTCGTTGCAAGTTTTAAAAATCTTAAGAATCGTGAATTTTGATCTTTTTTTATTTTTACCTTAATTTTAAGGTTTTTTATTTTTAAATTTAATTAATATTATGATTTCTTCTATTTAAACATATATTATTCACACTTTATTTTAATTCAAAATATTTTCAGAAATAATAAACTTTTAAATTTTACGTTTTTCACTGCATTGCACTCTTAAATTTTCTACATAATTATTCATTTAGTCTGAACTCTTCTTTATATTACGGTTTCACATTAAGTTCTTTTCATATTAAAAGCTTACAAAGTTTTTCAAAAAAAAATCTCCTTTTATTTCCTAAGAAAAATCTGTTCCCTCGTTGATTAGTCATTCATAACTATTAGTATTATATTAATTAAGAAAGGGAACATGCAACATGTACCTAACTTTATATTTTTTTTGGTACAGGTACCTAACTTTATATAAGCAAACACGGAAATTTTTTACATATGTTTTTTCTTTTCCCTAATTTTATAAAGAAAAAGTACCACTTTGTTACGCAACAACCTTTCCCTAAAGTCCAACCATATATCTTTGGGCACAGTAGGCGCACACAACTTGCCATGTGCATATATGGATAGAATAACCAAACCGGCAAACCGCATATCCAGAAGTTAAAATTTTACAGTTCGTATCAGATATTATTAATAATATTAATTACACGATCTTTGCATTTATAATTGTATACATTAATATGTAGGCGGCTGCGTATCAACTTAACAAAATAATTTAAACCTGACTACTTAAATTTACATGAAAATAAAAATATAATTGTACAAAATAATATAAAAAATTATGCACAATATCATAGGATTTAATTTATTTTAAATTTAACATCGAGAAAAATAAAAAATAATTGAATAAAAAATTTAAGTGCAATATTTTTTATTTGTACCAAAATTATTCTTCCAACTAATAGTAAAAAATTAAGATTGACGAACTAAGTATAATTTTTTTAAAAAATTATTCTATATTGTGATTTAGGCTTGAATTTAAGATAATATATTTAAAGGATTTAAATATTTATTATTATCAATTTATGTTAATTAAGTATAATATTTTTATATATTTATTACCAATTTTTTTAATAAAAACATAAAATATAAAAGAATTTAAATTCAGAACCATATGAAACTCTTTCAAAGAAGTTTCTTCACCAATTATAATTTTATACAACAACCTAATAATAAATATTTTAAAAGATGGTAATTAAACGCTTCAAGAATTGTAGTTATGTTTCATCCTAAAGTTAAATATATTAATATTTTAATTGAAAATAATTTTTTTATTTAGAAGGATAGCGTTTTGATCTTATCTTATCAATAACCGGACTAGGCCTTATCTGGTGGGGACAGATGTACCTTTTTTTCTTTAATTGCTTTTCAATTTATTTTAGAGTTTGTTTTTGACACTACTTGTCGATCGATATATCGTCTCTACTCTAAACCCCAGCAAAAGAGTCTCCTCCTAGTCCCACTTTCCAATCTGTCAACATCAAAATAAGATATTTCATGGTGGAGTCCGCACTAATCAGTCAGCACAAAATTTCTGATCCTTCCTTCCTTCAAAAACACTAGAACCCTATCTAATTACCAAAGATATTTTTGTTTTACAGCCAACCCACTCTCCCTCTTCTCCAATTCTCCTCAGGGCTTCCACAGTTTTGTTGATGGAAAATTGTCTCTACCATCCATCTCCACCCTCATCACCCATACCCCATTTGACCCATAATCTCTCTCGAAAACCCACTTTGAGATTCTTCTGCAAGTTGCCCAGAAAACCGGTTCAGGGTGGCTGTTTCTCCATTAGGCGCAGACCCGTCAAGGTTAAAGCGAGCGCTGGCGCAAGTCACTGCGAATTCAGTAGCCTGAACTCGCCGCTGGAGCCCAGGTCGCATGTGGGTAAGTTTCTGAGCAGTGTGTTGCAGAACCACCGCCAATTGTTCCACGTTGCCGTTGGCGAAGAGCTCAAGCTTTTGGTTGATGACCGAGATGCAGCAGTTGCTCGCATGGTACTCAGCACTGGTTCTGATGAGGCCTTGCTTCATAGGTTTGTGGCTTAATTCAATTTTTTTTTTTAAATTATTATTTTTATAACTCTGTTATGCTCTGCTTTCTAAGGTCTGCTTTCATTAATTATATATTTTAAATGTACTGCGTGCTTATTGTTTGCGGGAGAACTTAGCAACTTGATATTAATCAAAGTATGTACATGTGCATTTACATGCGTTATAATCTATCCCTTACTAAAGTATATGACTTTAATCCGGAAATTTAGTGATCCTATGGGGAAACTTTTTCATCCCTGCATCAGGAGATTTTGTCTTTCCGTAGATATTAAATAAGTCATATTTTTCTGATACCTTTGGGAAGGGGCATTACCTTTTTATGTTGGATTAAGGCTACATATCGAGCTCAAATTTCTTACCTGCAATAGATATACTTTATTGTGAATTTATTATTATTATGACTGTAACAGTGAAAGTAACGAAAGGACATCAACCTGACTGCTGGTCAGTAACGGGGCTTGACTTGGTTTGTTTCTTTGCCCCTGTTGCATAGGTTTTGGATTGTATCTCACATGTAAAGTTTGATCAGCTGATGGATTTGATTGGATTCAGAGTTTTATGTTTTCTAGATTCCAAATTTTTTTATCTTATTCTTTCAAAAGCTTTCTTGGTCAATGTGTGGTGAATAACATAGGGTTTCAAGATAGAATCAGAAGTCTTGAAACTGGATTTTTGTCACATCAGGTTTGGCATGGCGTGGCCAACTTATTGAGGTTCTTAAAGGGCTGCTTTAATATTCTTTTGGTTTCTTTTTCTTTAAATGAAATTTGAAGATTCTAGGAAGAATTCAACTAAAATCATGTGGTTCTGATGGCTCATGGAGTAATAAATTGCAGAAAGCAAAATTCATACCCGAAGGGCTATAATTTCACACTAAGTATTGTTGAAATATGTTATAGGTGTCCTAACCGCTTGAGATATATATTTAATATATTATCTAGTCTAACTGAATCATATTCATATATAGTTTTCACGGCTCATGGACGTAAATAAAAGAAGTCTAAATATTTCAACAACTATATGATTGCATTCATGTAGTTTGTAAGAACGACAAGTTTGTTCCCCTCCTGCAAATGTAAAATATTTATTGCAAAGCTAGCTCACCATCTATTAATGGGTAGCTTTTTCTGTAATCATACCCATTTTTTGATATTGTAAAAAGTTAATCACACAAGGAGCGTGTTATCATCTGGTATTTTAGCAAGCCTTTTCGTGCACATTTCAACAAATCTATAACAGGTTGTCAATGATAATTTGATTTTTAACACACTGGTTTGGACATCAATGACTCCTATAAAATATGGAACAACAATCATTTTTATTATTTTTATGGTCTATTTTAGTAGATTACAGAATTAGGATTTTTCTTAATAATTTTTGGTATTATCCAGAATGATTTACTCCAAATTTCAGTATGTTTGACAGCCATGCTTGTTACTCTCTGAGAATCACAGAAAATTTTATGGAGTCTTTTCTTTTGTTTTAAATTCCTCTATATTCTTTACCATGCAAGCTATAAGACTCTCTATCTTTCATGTATGCACCAGACCACCAGTGTTTTCCCCTTGGTAATCTTCAATATTCTAATATTGAACTTGTTGCACAAGTTACATTGAGGCTCATCTTGTATGCTCTTTGGTAAATTGAGAACAATTGTCTTTGCTCTGTAGCTCTTATGTAGTTCCCAGACATTCAGATTGGCTATAGCCTATATTCAGTTATAACTTTTTATAATATTATTTTCCAGATTTGATTCAATCTTATTTTAGTCCTGATTTATATGTATATATATGCATGTATATTTGCTAATAGAATGACAGATAGGTAGGTAGGTAGATAGATAGAAGCCATTTATTGTGGTTGATAAGTGCTCAGGAAACTGGAACTTTATGATAGAGTATTTTTTTCAATGAACCTTTCTTCTTGGACAGAATAATGCTTTGGTGCAATTGATGGGTAGGTAGATAGATAGAAGCCATTTATTGTGGTTGATAAGTGCTTAGGAAACTGGAACTTTATGAGAGAGTATTTTTTTCAATGAACCTTTCTTCTTGGACAGAATAATGCTTTGGTGCAATTGATGGAGTGGCTAAGTCCAACTATATTGCCTCTTCGCAGTGGATCATTTTATTACTAAAGGATGAGACTGAGAGCCTTGCTGTTTATAATTTGGGAACGCTAACATTAACAACTTAAGGAATGAAAATTCACCAGCCCAAGATATTGAAGTTGTATAATTAAAACTTTCTCTGTTCTTCATTGTGTTTTCTGGCTCTACCTAACATTTAGTGGAAAGTTATTTTGTTTTTTAAATTAGTGGCCTTATCTTGTGCCAGTTAGAAGAGTGATTGGCATATTATATACTGGAGCTGACACCTTTAATTGTTGTGTTTTGATAAACATTTCTGGTAGCATTCACTCGTTGTGTCTCCTTATCTGCAAACAATGAAATAGCCTACTGCAAGGGTGGCATGATTTTAGCCCAAATGATTTATGCATTGTATAATAATATCAGGAATTCATTCTTCAAATGTTTTTACTAGCATTTATAAGATCTGGTATGATTTAGTTTGCTGCCTTTTGAATATTAGCTTTTGCCTTGTTCACTTTCTTCCATCTGAGTTGTCTGTTAATAAACACGTCTTCCAGTTGCTTGAATTGGGAATAAATCATTATGGACTAGTAGACTTTGATATGTTTCTGCATGATCAAATGCATGGTGTATTTCCTGGCATCTTTGTCAATTCCTTGCTGGTTACAGAATGCTTTTTATTTGTAGATATTGAATGGAACATGCTTTGACCTAAAACTTTTATGAATGCCAGGAGGATTGCCCAGATGAAAGAGAATCAATGCCAAATTGCTGTACAAGATGTCATGTATTTGCTGATTTTCTACAAGTTTTCTGAGATCAGGGTCCCTTTGGTTCCAAAACTTTCTAGATGCATGTATAATGGCAGGCTGGAGATATTGCCTTCTAAGGACTGGGAGCTAGAGTCCATTTACAGCTTGGGGGTTTTGGATATGATAAGGGAGCACGTAACAACTTTGACTGGTTTGAGAGCGAATTCCAGTGTAACAGAGAGTTGGGCAACTACTAACGTTAGACAATTCATGCTTGCCCAAATTTATGTTGCCTCCATATTATATGGTTACTTTTTGAAGTCAGTTTCATTGAGGTACCACCTAGAAAGGAGACTATCTGCGGCAGACCATGATCTTCATATTGGTCACAAGACTGCCCTCTCATTTCATGAAATGTTTCCTTATGGAATCAAAGATGTAATCTTCGGCCACATGGGTAACATGCAATCTGTAGGTCAAGGGGTAATCAAGCAGGATGAGGAAATGGAAGATCTGAAATGTTACGTAACGGGCTTTCATCCCGGGTCATTGCAGAGATGTGCCAAACTGAGGTCTAAGGAGGCTGTGAAATTGGTGGAGTATTATAGTTTAGAGCTTTTCGGTAATGAAGAATCTGGTTTGGTTGACGGTGATGATGTCATTTTGACTTCGTTTTCTAGTCTGAAGAGGTTAGTCTTGGAAGCAGTTGCTTTTGGATACTTCCTTTGGGAGACAGAAGATTACATCGACAATGTATATAAGCTTAAGGATACTTGATAAGGTAAAGGCACATATTCCTATATAATTTACTCAAAGTTGGGCGAGTTCTCTTTGTATATACAGCGAGTTTCTGTTCTCAGCTTTCCAGCATCGGGGAATCTTTCTATTGTATAGGATACATAAGCTCTGAATATGTATAGTTTAAATGCTTGGTCTTTCTTATAGTTAGTTTATATGGAGAATGTTACTAGTGACAAAGTTCTTTCTTTTTGTGCATCTATATTACAATATTTTGCAGCTTTTTACTTAATGTTCTCAGAAAATTAAATACTGCACTTGCTCATTTGCACAGATTTCCAATTGAGTTTGAAGACTCTACAAGTATTTGTGTTATGGTAGAAAAGTAGGACAGTGAGCTAGTATTTTTGTATGTTTTCATCGCGGTTACCTGTTTGATCCTATGGTGTATCGTGGCGGCAGAGGTTAATCTTCTCTGATAGCAGTCTTGTAGTTTATAATGCCACGACTACAATTTGGTCTAAATTTGTTCCTTTGCATGTGCATCAAGTGTTGAGTCGGTGAAGCTGTAGACTTTTTACTTAGTAAATTTGATCGTGAGCAAAGCATGGTTTCATAAAGTTTAAAAACAAAAAAATATTGGGTGTTGACCTAGCCTGATGGTATTCTTTCTATTGTCATGGCTTTCAAGTAATAGACACAGTTAAATCGCAATTCAAACTGGAAATCGGAAGTCTATTTTTTAATCAAGAATCTTGAATTGTATTGAATAGTACAATTCACGAATATATTAAAAAGTAGTTTAAAATATATAATATAAAATATATTTAAAAAATGATAAAAATAAAATATTTAACTAATATATTAACTCTAATAACTTAAAAAAATAATTAAATATAGGTTTAAAAAAATATATTGAAGTAATAAAGTTTATAAATCACAGATTTTTAAATGGTTAGACTTAAATTTTCTTATCTTTGAAGATTTTTAGTCTCTTATGACATGCATTCTTATTTTAATTAAAATAGCAAGCTTTTCTATTTATTAATTTTTTTTTATAACAAGCATTCCTATTTTAATTAAAATATATTTGAAGAGTCATATTTCTATTTTAATCAAAATAGGTCTTTTTAGTGCCTATTATTAAAACATGTTTGTTTATTTCTATTATTTTTTGTCTATAAATAATAAAATAGTGTAATAATCGTAAATTTAATTAAAAAAATTTTAAATTAAAGAAAGAATTTTAAAAATAGAGATAAGAATCGGTGAAAATAAATTTATTATTTAATTATAAAAGAAATATGAGAATTTACGTTTTGGAGCGTAATTTTTATTTTTAAATGATAGTATTTTATTATAAACAAATATATTTTTATTTGTTTAAAAATAATTATGTATTGCTAAAAGTAAGTAGACTTTTAATTAAAATAATTATATTGGCCTTTAACAAATTTTTGTTTTATTTTTTAAAATATTCTTTCTTTTAATATGTAAAAAGATATTTATTTTAAAATTTGTTTTATTACAATTTTTATCAAGAAAAAAATCATGATTTAAGAGTTTAATTAAAGGTTTATGAGAAAATAAATTTTTAGAAATTTTTGGGATATTTTAAGATGAAAAACAAAATTTATATGAATTTATATAAAAGAAAATCATATTATTTAATTATTTAATTATTATTATTTAAAAAAAAAAAGAGATAAGTGGGAAGGGGGGACTCCGTCTGCAAATTTCTCAAAATCGAGAAAGAGGAATAGTGAATAAATAGTAACCTTTAATTTTCTCTCTAGATCTGAAGTGTCTATTGGCTTCCGATCTCAAAACTGAATGTGTTACTGGATTCAGGACGAAAAATACTATGGTTTTGACTGATCAATTTTTCAAATCAACTGTTGAATCGCTGTAGATCTGAAGTAAAAAATCTCAGAAAAAGGTAAATTCTGAAACTTTTACTTAAAGACCTTTAATTGAAATTTTGACACCGTAGATGGAATCAGGAGTTAGATAAACCTTAAGATATGAATATTTTTGACCATCTGATAGCTTTTTGTTCGTTGTAAATAGTGATTTTCGACAGGTGAATAGTATTTTTCGGCGAGTGAATAATATTTTCCGACGGTAAATAGTGACCAAGTTTTCGAAGTTGTTTTCTTGATTTTTGAACCCTCCGGATACGTTTTTAAAGTCAATTTGATCAAATAGAGATTAAAAAAATACATTTTAGGACCGTCCAATCTGGAGCGCTTATCCTATGAGTATGACTTGCCTTTACTCTTCTTGAACTTTAAATTGATAAATGAGTATGTTTACAAGATATTTATACTTTTATAGGTTCCTAAAATGGTTTAGAATATCTGAAACAATTGTAATATGATATTTAGTTCAAGAAGAGTATGACTTTTGAAATGAATTTTGAAACACATTAAACATATGCTTTTTAAATGTATTTCTCATTATATGACAAAGGATATATGTTTGCCTCGGATATATGCATGTATACATGATTCTCCTGAATGGGAAGTTTTGACAGATGAATATACAGAAACTGAAAGTCTGTATTATATTGAGAATTTTATACTAGATTATATGGCATATATGCATATGATATTTTTGTGGAGGAATCATGTTGGAAACACTGTTTGCTAATAGCAGGTGATGTTAGCCTTGGTGCGCACCTTGATTGCCTCAGCTAGCAAGAGGTGGTGCTAGCCTCGTGTGAGGGCCAACACACGGGAGATGATATGTGATGGAGAGTGGAATGCCTCCTATATGGGCGAGATGCCATTTATATAAGATGTGATTTGCCTTCCCTTACTGTATGCTTGGGAATTACCCATATAGAGTCCCTTCGCGTATCTTCTTAAATAGTAGTAGGGCAAACCTCAGCGAGATGCTGATTTTAGGCAAATCCTATACCACCAAAGTACAGAATGGGTTAAACTCTGATATGGTGGTTCTGATATGGGATCCTCCAAATGTTTTCATAAGAATTATGTTGATGCATAACATGATTTTATTACCGTTCTTACAGTATTATTTATGAATTGAATATGAATATGAGTTTGAACAGAGATTATTTGAAATGTGGGTTCCATATGAATGTACCTCTGAATTGTGATTTTCAATGTGATAAATTTTAAAATAAAGAGTACATCCATATGTTGACCTAAGAGGTCATAGGAGGTATTATCTGCTCACTGAGTTGTAAAACTCACTACACGTGGTTGTTATATTTTTCAAATAAAGACCCAGAGTTTGGTCCTGCGGCTTCTTGATCGATTAGGTGTCGTACTTTCGTGGCGAGCCTAAATTGTTTCTGCTCACTGAGTTGTACTCTAGAGTTGCTCTGAATGCCATAGGCAGAATTTTTGTTTTCGCTGTAAAATTATTAAGTGTAAACTTGACATATATAATTAATTATGTTGAGATTTGCCAATGTATGATATTATCCTATTATATCATAATATGACGTTGATTGCAAATAAATAAAAATATAATTATCGACCAGTAGTATTATTCGCGTACTTAAAATAGGAGCGTGACAAGTAGACTATTTTATTATTTTTGCCAAGATAAGTCCTATTTGACTTTTTTTGATAAGATAAAAAATAGTCCTATTCTTTTTATCTAAAAAAAGGAAAAAGAAAACAATCATGTTCCTGATACGAAGAACTAGACAAAGAAGAAAAGTGTCTTGGGGCTATGGCGGCGAAGATTATTGACCTTAGTTGTGATGGCAGTAAAATGATCCAAAATATTAGTAGGCAAGAGTTAATAAAAAATAAAAATAGAAAGCGTGGGCACGGGTCATTAACAATGCAAAATACTGAGAGTTATAAACTATTTTTGGAATCATGCAATTTACGATTTTCAACCTAAATTAGACAATTCTAATGAGTCACACTGTGATACATGATCACCTCTAATTCACTCAAGTTATTAGAATTGATGAAAAAGTGAATCAGATGGAATTGTGCAATTTGAGTCATGAATTGCACAATTCTGATTATTATAAAAATAGAAGAGAATGTGCCCCCGCCCCCCCAAAAAAAACAGTATTCTACATTTTGCCTTACATCACTCTGAATCACTGTACCCAGCGTCCCTTCTTCACTTATGAGTCAGGATTGATTTATGGTATAAATATTTATATGTAGGTATTGTTTTCTTCTAAGTTAAAATGTTCTTGCTTGGAGGTTAAGGGATTAACTGGTACAAACCTTTATGAAACAAATATAGGCCTAGTAATTGTGTCATTTTAAAAGTTTTACTTCACTTCTCACCTCAAGCCTTGGGCTCAAACCTTAGGCATAGAGAATATTGGTGTCTTTATAAAATTTAGAGTAAAAAATTATATTTACTTTTACTTTCTCTGTGATCTTTTAACAATTATATTCACACTTTTTATAATTTTAATTCAAGATTAATTTTTTTTAAGTTTATAAAATGTATATTCATACATTCTCAAGTTTAAAAATTTACACTAATTTTTTTATTTTAATTTAACATAAATATTAATTTAACTTTTAAAATTTATATTACATTAAATTAGAATATTTATAAGTTTGAAACTATATTTATATAAAATATAAGTTTTTTTGACAGTTTTATAAAAACAAATTGGATGTACTTTTTTTCAATTTTAATCTAAAGTGTACAATTGTACATAAAATTTTAAGATAAGTTTCAATTTTCTTTAAAATATTATTTATCCGAGTGTTTAAAAGATATTTATATTTAATTGAAATTTTTTTATAATAATTATCCAGTTGGGTTTAAAATCACATAAAATTTTCTCTTGGCAGAAATTAGTTGACTTGTCAGCAAAATTAGTGGACGTCATTGATTGCCATGTCAACAATTTTGTAAGCCCTCGAATTACTGAATTAATTTATTCATTGATTGAATTAATTCATTTTTTAATAATTAATGAGGACTCATATTTTTTTTAATATTTCAAAATGTAATTTAAATTATATTTATTGTATTGTTCGTTCCGCAAATTTTGATCGACACTCTAAATATATAGATGATCAAACCTAATGGGAAGAAAAACTGCTAATACTAATACTTGGAACACTTAAGCAATCTGTTATTTTTAATTTGAAACCCAGGTCAGTTGTAGCCAACTGCCAAGCCTCGTTTGATGAATAATAATCATCATAAAAGAAGTGTCAAATTGAAACTTAAAATTATAAAATCTAAACAAAAATATTTCAATATTGAAAGTATTAAATTGTCTTAAGAAGGAAATATGTTTTTAAAGATTAAATTATTGCACCTAATCATGAATCATTACTCAGATGAAATTTGTTAAAAATAAATAAATAAAATACTAAATTGTGAAAAATTGAAAAGAATGAATTATATATATTAAGAAAATATACAAATTTAAAGTGCCTCTTTCATTTTCTATTTTCTTTTCTTAACATATATTTTTATTTTAAACATATATTTTATTTGAAGTTTGTATTATTTAAAAAATATGTTTGTTTTGAAATTTAAAATTTATTTATATTTATTTTTAAATTTAATTCACATGTATAACTATAAATATTACTTGATCTTTGAGTTTGATATTATTTAAATTTTATTTAATAATTATGATAAACTAACTTTTATAATAATAAAAATATCATTGATCATTTTTTTATAACATTGAAAAACGTTTTTTTTCACTCCATTTTAAAAAGTATTTTTATCTAAACTCTATTAAACCCATTTTTAATCGTATTTTCTTTTCAATTAAAATGAAAATAAGAAACAAATAAATTATTATTTTTTGTAAGAGAATATATTATTAATAATTGAGCTGTGGAGTCATGGACTCACAAAATGTTTATTTAGCACTTTAGTTTTAAGGAAGGAATTCTAACAAGTTATCCAATTGCTACAAAAATATCACATAAAATTGGGACCCATTATTTGTCATTTTCTCCTTTGCCTAGCTAAAGTCTCTTATATAAGTGCAAAATTTTAGTATTACATTTACAGTTGGCTCAATTAAACAAAGACATTCTACCTAACACTACACTAATTCTATGCTTATTTTCTCTCCTTTAAAATTTGTTTCTATAATTTTGATGAATTTCCAATTTAATCTTTACATTTTCACATGGGAAATATGTCTATGCATGTGGTTAATGAAACTTTAATCTAACACTACATGGAGCTTGAGTTTTTTCTTCTCTTTATTAAGAATTTTTTTTTTTGCCAATATTTTTAATCCACAAGTTAGATATGCCAAATGTTGTACCCTTTAAATGCCTGCCTCATTGCTTTAAACAAATACACTATATTCTATGCTTATTTTCTCTCCTTTAAAATTTATTTCTATAATTTTGATGAATTTCCAATTTAATCTTTACATTTTCACATGGGAAATATGTCTATGCATGTGGTTAATGAAACTTTTATCTAACACTACATGGAGCTTGAGTTTTTTTTTCTCCTTATTAAGATTTTTTTTTTGCCAATATTTTTAATCCACAAGTTAGATATGCTAAATGTTGTACCCTTTAAATGCCTGCCTCATCGCTTTAAACAAATACACTATATATATTTTTTTAGTCTTATTTTCTATTAATTAGTTCTTTTCTTACTCTGTTTTTATCCCTTTTCTAGATAGGGAATAATTTTAGTTAGTATGGACTTAATAACAAAACAACAACAACAACAACAATAATAATAATAATAATTATTATTATTATATAGAGTTCAAATTAAATTTTGAGTAAAATTATAGACATAAAATATTTAAATAAATTAAGTTAAGCATTTTCCTTTAACATATTGAACAAGATATATTGTTTGAAAATATGATTAAAAAAATATATTAATAAAACTTGAAAAGATTATTTTTTATAAAAAAAGAAAAAAGAAAATGTATGCTTTAAATATTCAAAATGTAATAGAAGACATCATTCTCATTTATAATTCAATTTTTTATATGATATTGATGCATTCTTTATAATTAAATTCTGCATTCAAATTTCTTTAATACTCTTTTTTTTTTGGACAGAATTTCTTTAAATTTCTTTACTACTCATCTAACCATTAATAACAATGTTGCTAAGAGAGGTGTATACTAGTTTGGTTGGGCCTGCCATTTACTAGGCTTTAGACTTGGTTGGGTTTAAATTGAGTTTGGTAAATAAGACCCAATCCCAGTATGAAAAAATACAGGCCAGTGGCCCGAATTTTAATCGTATTTGACTGAAACTAACATAATCTATGTGGACTGACAAACACCACGTCAAATGTTAGAAACTCTCAAGATCCAAAACTACATGACATTCAACATTGAAAATGGTATATTTTAGATTTTAAGGGAGTTTCTGACATTCGACGTATATTCAACTTAAAGTTTGTTAATCTGTATAGGCAAGTCAAATGCTTAGTGTATATTTGGTTTTAATTATTTTAATTTTAATTTTTACTTAAAATTAAAAGTATTCATGAAAACATATTTGATTACTGTTTTTATTTTTATTTTTAAAAAATATTTTTAAAATTTAAAAATTCTGTAAATGTCAAAAAGATATTTTTAAAATTTTTAACAAATTATATCAGTAGCATTTTTGTAATTATTTCAAATTATATACACAATATTTTATTATTTATATAATTAAAAAATAATAAAAATAAAATAAAAACAAAATTATATAACAAAAAAATAATTAAAATGAAAATATAAATCAAACATATTTTTAAAAATATAAAAAATAAAAAATATTTTTATAGACCAAATATGCCTTTATATTATTAAATAACTATAGTATCAAGTCAATATTTTTTAATTAAATAAATAGATAGAATTAGTAATAAAAACTAATATGACATCATTTAATAAGTTGCAAGATTTGAAAGAAACAAAAAAAAATTAAGGACCAAAGTAAAACTTAATATAAAATTAAAATCCCAAAATTGAACTTCTACCAAATTATTAAAGGAGCATCTATTATTTTAATTGTTATGCCTTTTTTTAGGGGCACAAATATTATGTTATCTCTTTTATTATGTTATCATTGTGGAAAATGGGGTCACCATCTAGGCCACGTTTTGGAACATTTGCTTGTTGTATATACCAATAAGTATTGTAAGAATAATGCCCGGTAAAATCATAAATTATAAACATATCCGTTTTTATTCTTTTTTATTTCTTTCTTTCAAGGTAAGAAAAAACCAATATTATTTAATTTCATTGTTTAAACCTTGCAAGTTTCTTAGAAGATGTGTGGAAGTAACAACTAATCCACCACCTTATGCCCGCAGGAAACTTCTCTAACCAATTGGCTTCAAGGGTTTACTAGTTACATAAACAATTCCCAGAATCTGACTTTTGAAAGCTTCAAAGTCTTACAAAAAATCCCATTTTTTTAATGATATATAGAGCTCTTCTTTCTTCCTTCTCTGCCAAGTATCCTCCATATCAAACCTTAGTCCAATGCTAATTCTTCTTCTGAGACTAATCATATTTGCTTCAGTAACATTATGGAGTTTCTTAACCCGCCTAATCTTCTCCACCATCGCTTACCTTTTCGTATTGTTAATCCAAGGGTTTAAAGTCCCCGGCGGCGCCATTCATGGCAGATTTGAACTGTTCGCCGACGCCATTCGAGCGGGTTCCAAGCTTTTCTTTGAGCTGATAATGGAAGCAATGAATTTTATAATCACCAGAGTATTTGATGTTCTTAAAGACAGTGTCACAGGATCATTGGCTGGTGCGGGATCTGTGATTGGGGCTGTTGCTGAGAAAACGAAGACTTCGTTTGATGAGGCTTTCAAGGATTTGCCAGAGCTGCTGGAGGAACTCTCAGACATGGTATCAAAGTTGGTAGCAGAATTCTGGAAGAACTCTAAGGATGCTTTAGGATATGTAACAGAGCATGCTGCTTGACTTTGGTTTTTGTTTTTCTTGTGATTTATTTGCATATCATTTAGTGCTAATTAGACCCATACATCATTTACATGTAGAAATTTATCTAAATCTAGAATTTATTATTATTATTATTGAATCTTAATCTAGAAATTAGTTACAGAGGGGTCTTTTTTTTTTTAACTCTGTTTTTGGTTTTTAGGTACTTGATCCAATTTTGCATATGCTTTCATGGGGATCAAAATTAAAGACCTCTTCTTTAGTTGTAATTAGATTTGAAGGCAAACTGTGTTTAAGGATTTATTTTACAGAAAAAATTTGAATTTCATACTGAAACTTTGAAAACTTAACAAAAATTAGTAATCCCCATCTCTTTATCCTTAATCATAATTAATTTTTTAGCAATATAATTAGGGGTTTTCAAATTTTGCATGAAATTGAATATCTTCCTCAAACTATTTTAAAAGAGCAAACTATTTAGATTTGAACAAAAACTGTATTTAAATATTTATTTTATAGAAAAAAAATTTAAATTTCTTACTGAAACTTTGAAAACTTAACAAAAATTAGTAATCGCCATCTCTCTATCTTTAATCACAATTATTTTTTAGCAATATAATTAGGGATTTTTCAGATTTTGCAAGAGGGGTGGTCAGCATCATCCTTTGGTTTTGTGCAATCCCAAGTTGGTTCAAAATTGTACAACTACACTCCTAAATTTTCGGTACATTTTTGTGATGCAAAAGTTGCGGATGAAAATTCAAAAAAAAAAAAAAATCTATTGCTACAATAAAAAAAAGTTACATGTTACTGCAAAAACTTAAATTAGCCAGCAAGACAAACAAAAAAAAAAAGGTGAAAAAACAATATGTTCTGTATTAAAAAAAATAGGAAATTTTTTTTGCAAATGATATCTAATTTTGGACTATTTGCAAACACCCTTCAACTTGAAAACTTGAAAAACATCACCCTAAACTTTAAAATTTTTGCATTTACAACATTTTATCCATTTTCATTAACATTGTTAATGAACATGTGACTTACACGTATAACTTATTCAGGTAACATTAGCTCATTGGATGTAAATTAAAAGCTACTATGTATCATTTTAAATGTTAGTAAAAATAAAATTTAAAATAATGAAAAAATAAAAGTTGAAATAAAAAACTACAGATCTCCTTTCTTTTTCTTTTTTTTTTCATCTTTTCACTCTCTCTATGCCTTCTTTCTTTCTCTCGTGCAATTCACAGACCAAAACAAAAGAAAATTGCAGCTCTCTCTCTCTCTCTCTCTCTCTCTCTCTCTTCCCCCCTTCCTCCAACGGCCATAAGAGTTTTCTTAATTATAAACTTCCATTAATTATATTTTATTAAAAATAGACTATAATATGATCAACATAAGACATAATTAGTGTAATTAGACAGTACAGTGTAGGCCTTTGGCCTTACCACCGGTGATAAGAAGCTTTTAAAGTTTAATATATAATTGATTAGGCCCTCTTCTCTTCTTTCCATTTTTGTGAGAATTTAGTCTCTAACATGTCCCATTAAATAGTTGTTTATTAGAAGGAAGTTGAAGAGAATAGCTTAATTCAAAATGTTTACTTGAACACTTGTGACATCAGTTCTAATAATAAATGCATATATATATTTATAATATAGGGTTTTATATACATACTTATAATATAGTATTTTTTAGACTCAGATTGAACTAATAAATTAGATCGATAAATTAGTGAACAGAATGCATCATAAATATAATGAAAGTAAAAAAATAAATAAATAAAATAATCTTATATAATTGTGCAAACTGTTTATATTCACTGATTACAAAGAATAAGAAGAAAAAGGTTGGTTATAGTTCAAGGTGACTAAAGGAAATTTTTTTGAAGACCTTACACTAAATATACTTCATACGTTTAATTATATTGATATATAGAGTTTATAAATAAATATAAATATATTATTAATTAATGTATAAAAATATTTTTTTATCAGTAATTAACCACTTAATATTTTAATCATTCTCTTATTAATAAATTTAATCTCTTATATATCCTATATCTTGATTGATAATCAAATAATTTATATTATTTAACACTGACTTAATTTTCTTAGATCTTCAACATCTTTATTAACTATAAAATCATTTATATTAGTTTACTTATTTATTTTTAATTAACAAACTCGAAAATATCTATGTGATTCAATTTCATCGAATACAAAAGAAAAGATACATAAAAAAAAATATTATTTCTTATTAATAAACTTAATCTCTCTTTATTTCTCTCATTAGATCTATATTTGAGAGCCCGAATCTTTTCTTCCTCTTCTTTTTTTTTAATTGTAATCATAGAGAAAATTTATTTTAAGCAAATCTTCAAGACTACAACCATATCAAATTCAGACGAAGTATTTTTATAGCATTGATATCGAAAAAGGAAAGAACCCTGAAAAAGCCATAAAGGTCGGGTTATAATAAATAATGGTCCTCTTACAAACGTATCACGTTTTCATACCCTTAAACTTCTAAAATAAATCACAACCAATCCACGCCCCATTAGTTCCTGATTGTTAGGGAAGAGCTATAGACAGAACCATCCCAAGTTTCAAATGCTGAACAAGAAAGCAAACTATGGAATGTTAACTTTTACTGCTTTTAATCCCCTGAACACACGGACTATGTCTTACAAGCTTATATCCAATGAGGAAAACAAAAAAAACATTTGCATAATCGTCTTACTATATTCAAAAGTAAGGTTGCAAAATCAAGGGTATGAAAAAGTATACTTCTAAGTTTCAATGTTGCTCAAATCACATACTTAGCGACTTCACTATAAATAAAATATGAAAGAAACCAAACTCTACCCACAAAAAGGACAAAGAAATTACATACCCTTTCGACTAGGATTTAAGTTCTCACTTAAAGCACTTAGCATCCAAGAGAGGCGCCCCCTCAAAAGGCTCAAAATCTTCAATCATCTGATTGACACGCTCCTTTTGAGCGTCATCTGAGATGTCAACCTTAGTCCATTCATAGAGCTCCATGTCATAGCATTCATCAATCACAAATTGTGGGATTTCTTGCCCACGGAATAGCCACAACCCTTTCACCTTAAAGGGTGGCTCAGATCCAATCACAAGCATTTTCCCAAATGCATACTTGCGAGCTAGATCCATCCTCTGAAGAAATCCACTAACCTTGTTTAATGTCACAAAGGAAACAGTATTCTCATCGTTGTATTTGTAATCACAGAACCAGAGAGAGTATCCATCAGGATCGTACATGTCCCAAAATCCTGCAGCAAGAAAAATAAAATGAAACATAATTGCTGTCTTAGAATTAGCTTTTCATAAATTTTGGCAGCTCATATTGGAAAATATTGACATTAGCTACAATGTTCATATTGCAATCAATAGCCATACTCGTGTAGCTGTAATATAATATAAGCTACATTCCTGTTCATATAAACTGTATTTAAAATGCAGATTCAAACGAGCCAAATAGTCACAATACCTTTAATTGCGACCTCACGGAAGTTGGTCTTAGTATTTGAGTAGAGTCTTTTCCACTCATCCAATATCATTTTACTCGGAGGAAGAAGATCAAGGGGATTCTTGGGTTTGGGCTTGGGTGCCTCCTCTTCTGCCTCTTCTTTGGGCTTTTCTGGCTCTTTCTGGGCCTCTTTCTTTGGTTCGTTCTTTGCCTTGGGTTTAGCCGATTCTTTGGGCTGGGAAGGCTTCTTTGCAGATTGAATAGGTAGAGTAGCTTCAGTCTGCCTGACCTCGCCTAAAATATTTTGGAATTTTGGTTGATTGACCAAGGTCCAGAAGTATCTATCAACATGAGGAAACTCAGAAGTGAAGCTCTTAGTCATGAGCTGAGTGAAACCCAGAAACAAATTGCATATCATAATAATGTCAGCAAGCGTCACGGAATGCCCAACAAGGTAAGTATTAGAGGCAAGGTGAGTATTCAATGCACCCAACGCTCTCTTCAAAGCAGAAATTGCAGCCTCCTCAACCTTCATACAGACAAAATCTTCAGATCAAACTAAAGAAACGTCAAGGCAGCAGTATATTGATAGAAATTACCAAAATCTTGAATAGAATCCAACAATTTTAGTTTTAAACATGGGAAATGGTACCCATTAATCTAACTATTAAGTTTTAACAAAACTTTTCATTACCCATAATGTGTTCCCATAAAAACACATTTAAATTATTGTATAACTGCAATAGGTTAAGAACTGCAATGAAATGTTTCATAATTAGTAGATAGGAAGTGACTGTATCACTTCTAAACAATACAATTATTCTAACAATTTCAGACGCAAGTTAAAGGAAATTTTCTTTGCACCCAACTTACAGGCGGAAGGTAAGTGGCTCGTCCCATTCTTGGTCTGTACCAGGTGACAAGATTAGCATCAATCTCCAATGATGAAAAATCAATCCACTGTTCAATGTGGGCCTAAAACATCAAAACATAGATAAGAACAAAATAATTAGAAAACCAAGCAGCCTCTTTCTAAAAGTCACATGCATGGAAAAGGGAGAGTAACTGTGGAGACTCCACTGTAGAAAAAGAAATGAGAACGGGAAAAAATCACTGGGAAAAAACTTACATAATCAATTGGAGAAGATCCATACAATGCATTGTCACCCTTCAAGCGAGCAACTGCAGCAACCCCAAAAAAACCATGATAATCCATTTAAACATAAAATGTTACATATCCAATGCAATAATATATGTGTGCGTATGTGTGACTTTACCATAACGAGCAATGGCATTGCTCTCAAATACTGGACCGTCTGGTGTCTCTAACACAGGAACCTGGAGGGATAATGTATCTCAATAAGTTCATATTCAAATCAGCTTTTCCAAAACGTAGAAATAAGGACAACATAGCATGCCTTGCCAATAGGATTCATCTTGAGAAATTCAGGAGTTTTGTTAGAAACACCCATCTCGAAATTTGGGGCCAATTCAACTTGCACACCACTGTACTCTGCTGCGATGAGCGTCTTGTAAGCATTTTTGTTTGTTTTCCCAGCATGCAGAATCTAGACACATAACAAGTAAGTAGGTCAACGAGAAAGGTAACTAGACAGCTGGACATGAGATTTATGATGAAATCACGTGCAGGCGAGTACAGGAAATATTTTGATATAATGGGAATCCTATAAAGTATAGTAGATTTAAGGTGAGATTCTATGAACCCGGGTCCAATAAAATTCAGAACATTAATATTATAACTGGAAACTTGGAAATTGGAACAAAACCAAATTGTAAAGGGGAGAAGGTTTAAACAAAGACTACTGAGTTCTCATTATTCTTCTTTTATTACCTTTCTCAGCATGACTAAATCTACACTGATGTCTGATGCTAAATAAAATATCATTTGAAACATAATAGTCAATATTATCATGGAGACTCTGGCTTTCCTCTAAAGGCACTGTAATAAACTCAGACATAATAAATTACTTGAAGAATAGATGTCATGCCTGAATATATCACGATTTGTATTCCATTTACTATCCTCAGTTTCTAATACAGCGTTCTGAACAAAATAAAAATTCAATCATTTATGTTTTGACTTTTATAATGAGATTGATTGGTTGAAATCAAGGATCAACACATTTTTGCGGATAGAAATGTCAAAGATAGTAGAGATTAAAGATGCAGATTACAAAACCAAAGCATGCTGAAATTGAAACTTTAGCATTTGTATATCATCAAGATGCCCAATCAGTAGGCTATGGTATTTTTTTATTAAAATAAATAATTCTCCGTATAAAAGCTCACAGGACTACAATATTTATAATTTATACTGCCAGCACAAGGACCTGGAACCTACCCAAATCCTACACATATTTAACCAGCAGAGACCAGAAAACCATATCAAAAACGTTTCAATACTAGGATCAGATGTACCGGATTCAAACCTCATCTTCCCATCATTATTTTTTCTCTCAGACTACAAATCCCACACCAAACAGCCAAATAAATGCCTTCAAAGAAGAAAAGCAAACACATGCAGATTGATAAATCAGTTTGGCTATGTGTATGATTGTACTATTCTGAAATCCAGGGAACCAGATCAGCACCAATTCAATTATGGGAAGCAAGAATTTAACATTTAATCTGTTCCAGAGAATTACTGAAAAACAGTTTGTAACTCACCAGCGCCATGGCTTCACAGAAAAACGTGCCACTCTTATTTAAGATCTGATCACCCAAAAAAAAAACACCAGACAATTAACAATATTCATAATTTAAAAAAAAAAAAAAAAGCTTTAAATCCCAATAAAGAAAAGAAGCATAAATGAGAAAATTCAGCTCGTATAAGGATGTATGTTTTCATCAAAATGCAAACCACTCAGAAGTAGGAAGAGAAATAGAGAATTGAAAGTGGTAGACATTACAGTGCAAGCGTTCTTCCGAAGCCCAAGTGCTGCAACTGTGAAAGGTTGTTAAAAACTCTAAGCGAAGCAGGCTAGGGTTTTGTTGTCAGCGAAAACCCAAATAAGGCACGGCCTCAATGGGTCGGACCATAGCCACCCGACATCATGGTTGCCCGAGAGTAAACAGTGAGCAACATGAGCCGTTGGGAATGAGGATGTCAAATTAAATAATCAATATTTAGCTTCGTATTTTAATTAAACAAAACCTTAGAATTTATTAATATTTAAAAGTGAAGAAAGTCTAATAAAATATTTTAGTTCATAAAGTTTTAAAAACATTAGTATAAAAATTTTCGTTAAAGAACTTGGGGAAAGTTAATGAAATTATATTTTAAGAATTATTTTTCAAATAACTAAACAACTAGTGATAAGAATGGTTTAGACTCCATAATTTAAAAAAAAATGAAACTTTCATAAAATGTAAAAGAAAAAAATTATATTTTTGTAGAAAAATGTAAATAATAGCTTGAAATGTGTTAAGATACATGTCAATTTGTACATTTATTTAAAAATTAATTTATTTAAATGATTTAGTGTTTCAATCTCTTTTGAATAAAAAGTTAATATTAATTTATAACTATTCTTATACATTATTCTCATAAGAAAATAATTTTTTTTTATTTCTGAAATAATAAAAATATGTTCAGGTAAGTTATATATTATGAAATAATTATTGACTACATTTTTATAAATAAAGTAATGGATAAAAAAATACCAATACAAAAAAAAAGCATATTTTTTTGGAGATTTAAGAAAGAGTGGGATTAACAACTTGGATTTCTTTAAAACAATACTTTCGCCGTTTGAGGAAAGATAAATTTTTAATTTAATAAAATAAAATAAAAATACTTGTAATATTACATTTTAATTAAATTATTATTCAAAATTTGATCTCAGATTTAATCAACTATTAAAATTATAATTTTTTATTATATTTATCTAATTTAATATACAAATTAAAACTTATTTAATATTGAATTGACATTCTCAGTTATAAACATAATTATTAAGGGTATTCTTTTTTGTTTATTTTAAAATTTTATTTTTATTAAAAATAAAAAATTATTATAAAAATATATTTTATTTACTGTTTTATATTTTTATTTTCATAAAATGTTTCTTAAATTTTTAAAAAATTTTAAAACTTTAAAAATACTTTTTCAAAATTTTCAATATTAAATCACATTGTAACAGTAATATTTTTGTAATTATTTTAAATTATATACATAATATTTTATTGTTTATATTATTAAAAAATAGTAAAAATAAAAACACAATCATATAATTAAAAAATAATAAAAATAAAAACACAAACCAAACTTATTTTTTAAAATGTGAAAAATAAAAAATGAATTTTTTTTTCAGTAGATGAAAATAAAAATAAAAATAAAAAATATTTTCAAAAATTAAATGCATTGTAATTTTTTAATTTAATTAAATCTATTTAAAATTTTTATTTATAAGTGTTATGTGAGTATCAAGAAAGTATGAAATCAGTATCAATTAATATGTCAAATTAAATAAATATAAAAAAATTATAATTTTAACAATAAATTAATTTTGACATCAAATTTTGGACACTAATTAATTGAGAAATGACATTTAAGACACTTTTATTTTTGCAAAGCACGACTAAAAATTCACTTATTTATTAAGGATCAAAAAATGATTTTTTTTTCTAAATATTTTAAGTTGCTATTAATTTCTTTTTAAACTAGTATTTATGCTTGTAACATGCGCATTGTGTTTTGTAAATTGTATTTAATATCAATAATTTAAATATTATTAAGAAAAAAGTAAGTTTGGCCCGTGTAAACAAGCAATCAATTTACATCTTGATTTCATAGTTAGGCAAATTTGAAACGCCATTTCATCATCATATCTAACTTGGTCGCTCTCACAACCGTCCATTTGTACTAACACTTCTTTAGACTTACACAATAGTTCATTCAATCGTCTCTCTTTGTGAAAAAAGACGGTTCAGTGACATTATTTATATAATTTCTCCGTACTTATAATCTCTTTTCTTTTGTCATGGATTGCTTTCACCATATATACATGATATATATTGACACATTAGATAACTATTTAGTATTTAGTAACATCGAAGCCATTTAAAACACAACACATAAATCACACAATTATAGATATATAAATTAAGATATTTTAAAAATTTAGACGACCATTGAATTTATATTTAAATTATACACAATACATGAATAATATAATTTCAGATATATAAAATAAGATATTCTAAAAAATTTCATGAATATTAAACTTATACATTAAATAATGTAGCTTAAAAAATTAAAAAAAAAAATTAGAGCACCACTTGTCAAACAGTGTAACTCTAGTGACAATCACTTTATTATATATAATACAAAGATAAATAAATAAATATAATGACACGACTTAACAATTTCTTCAAATTCTTGTATATATAGTTAACATCTAGTTACATGAATGTTATATAATACACAATACGTGAATAACATAATTTTAGATACATAAGCTAAGATATTATAGAAATTTAGATAAATATTGAATTATATTAAATTATACACAATACATGAATCATACAATTTAAATACATGACCTAGAACGTTCTAAAAATTTAAATAAATATTGAAGCTATACATTAAATGCTGAAACTATATTACAGTGTGACTTTAGTAGTAGCTATTTTATTATATATAATAAAATTTAAAATAAATTTAGACAGTCATTTTTCAACAAATGATAGCATGACATTAATGCAAGCTTTAATTTCTAATTTTATGAAATACTTTTAGATTGTTATAGAATTTTCAATTTCTTCATTTAATTATATATATATTTTTAATTTATTAATTAAAAATTTTAAAATTTTAAAAAATACTTACAATATCTTATGCTAATAAATAATAGGGTAACTCTAAAGATAATTTAATTTTTAATTTTATTAAATGCTTCTAGACTGTTATCGAATTTTATATGTTTTCATTGTATAGTGGCTAATTGTGAGCCAGTACAGCATAGGTTGTATTCTATTTTCCAATACATACAGCCCCTGCCCAGTGGCAGTGGTGTTGTAATTTTATTCTTCTAGCAATTCGCCGAAGATCACGAATTCACTTTAATAATCACGTACAAAAGTTAAAAGTAGGCCATAATTTAAGTGGATGAAACGTAATTTCTTCCGATATTTATTTATTAATTTAATATAATATCATTGTTGCCACAAATGCCTATTATTTTAACAGCTATTACCATTATTATTATTTTGTTATCACTATCATCACAACTATATATTATCTTATTATCACTATGTTATCACTATTATCATAGTCGTTGATATTATTAATTTACCATAATCTTTTTTATAATAATATTTTCCTTATTATTATTATTGTTATTATTATTATCATTATATTATTTTCCTATAATTTTGTCACTAATTTTAGTATAGCCATATTATCATTATTAACATCGCTATTATGTTAAGATTGAATATAATATAATATTATTTTAATTTTATCGAGAGATATATTGTAATATTTTATAATTTTTAAATAATAATATTTTATTATAAAAAAAATATTTTTATTTTAATGAATAATTTTATTTTATTTAAAATAATTTTATTTTGTTTAAAATAATTATATTTAATTTTAAATAAATTTTTATTTTATTTTTATAAATAACTTTCTTTTAACAAGCATGAAGTTATTTTATATTATGATTTGTTTTATTAAAATTTTTATTAAGAAAAATCATAATTTAAGAATTCAACTAACGATTTGTAAGAATATAAATTTTTTGAAATTTTTAGTATTCTTTAGGATAAAAAATAATATTATTATGTATATATAAAATAATAATAATAAATTTCAACTAGTTAATAATTAAATAATAATAAAAAGAAAGAAAAAGGGGACGCAAAAAATCTACAAAATCTTCGTAAATTGAATTAATAGATAAATAGTACTTTCTCTCTCTTTATTTTTTTTCTCTCTAGTTCTGGAGTATCTTCAAGTCTCTGATCTCAAAATTAAAGATATCACTGGATTCAAGACAAATAGTACTATGATATTGGCCGAATAATTTTTCAAATCAGTTGCAGAATTGCTGTAGATCAAAAGTATAAATTTTTTTTTAAAAAGTAAACTTTGAAACTTCTATTTAGAGTTCTTAAATTGAAAATCTGACACTGTAGATAGATTCAGGAGATAGATAAACCTCGTGATATAAAAATTTTCAGCCATCTGACAATTTTTTGTGTTGTAAACAATAAATCTGGCTGGCATGAATAGTGATTTTCAGTGGTAAATAGTAATTTCGACCATAAATAGTATCTCATTAGTTGATTAGTATTGACCAAACTCTTGAAGATCAAATTTTGCGATTCTAGAATCATTTTTTAAGTTTTTAGATTCTCTGAACTCGTTTTTGAAGTTCCATTTGATCAAATTTGATTTGAAAAAATACGTTTTGGGCTGTCCTGTGAGTAAACAATTCTTTCCATGACTTAACATATGCTCTTCTTGAACTTATAATGTATAATTGGTTTTGTTTACAAATTATTTATACTATCATAAGTTTATGAAATGTGTTAAAATATCTGTTTTGTTTACGAACTGACATATAGTTCAAGAAGAGTATGGTTTTGCAAATAGATTTTGAAAATCATTGAATAAGTGATTCTAAATGTATTTATCATTATTTGATAAAATAATTATTATGTGCACGAGATATTGATTTGTAAAACTATGAATATGCTGATTATGATTGAATGACAAACGTAAAACTTATGGGAGTTGCTTGGTAATTATACATTATATTTGATGAATATATATATATATATATATATATATATATATATATATATATATATATATATATGTATGTATATATGTATGTATGTATGTATGTATGTATGGATATCAATGGATTGTATGGCTTAAGACAGTACTGAGTAGAGAACGCCCTATTGGCTTGAGTGAGTAAAGGGAGGGTCATTCTAACCGGGTAACAGTGGTAATGTGAAGAGATAAATTGGTGATGAACTCACATTTCCTTATCACTTATTGTGATTGTAGTCGACCGGTCACTATGCATATAGCAAATGAGTGAATTAAGTGTATTGAGAGTTGTAACATGCTTGAGTATTATGTAAAAAAAGTGAATTTTCAGTGCATATATAGTATGTTAATTATACATCAACAAAAGTTATTACTTTATCTCAAAAGATTAATATTTTGCTGTAACTTATATAGTTAAACATAACATCATCCCTTGCTGTGTGCTTAGGAATATTTAATGGTTCTGATATGGGATCTTTCTAATATTTTCATGTTATATATTTTAATGCATAACAATGTTTGTTTAATGATCATACAATGTTAAATATGGTTTTCGATATTTGAATATCTTTTGATTTGAGAATATTTGAAATACGAGTCCCATATAAATGTACTTCTAAACTGTAATTTCTATGTGACAAATTTTAAAATATGAGTGTATCCATATACTGACCTAAGAGGTCATAGGAGGTATTATCTGCTCACTGAGTTGTCAAATTCACTACACGATATTTCTATATTTTTCAGATAAGAATACAGAGTCTGATTCTACAGATAGGTGATCAGTTAAGTGACATATTCTCTGGGTAAGTCTACTTTACTTCCAATGCTCACAATTTTTGAATTATACTGTGTTTGTATTTTAAAATGTGCTCTAAATTCCATAAGTAAAATCCCTGCTTCTGTTGTTACTTTGATATTTATAACTTGATCTATATAATGTGTACATATGAGAGAACCTATATGTATCTATTTCCACCACAAAGAATAGTGCTATGCATGTTAAGGTAAATATTTGATTGCGAAAAAAAAATATTTGTTTCATGTTCCTTTAAATTGGAGATGTTACTTGTCATGTCGCTAATTTTAGGGCATGCGAAACACATATACCATGAACTTATATTTTCCATAAACATGAATATTTCAATCCTTTATCATGGAAATATATACATAGAGGTTCTCCCATACATATGCCATATACAGAATAAGTCCATAAATATCAGAGTAACAGCAGAAGCAGGGATCCTGTCTGTGGCATATAGAGTATACTCTAGAGTACAAGTACAATATAAATCAAAATCTACGAGTTTTGGAAACAAAATAGGCTCACCAGAGAATATGACACCTAGTTGATCACGTATCTGTAAGACCAAACTCTGGGTCTTTATCTGAAAAATATATCTACAACGTATAGTGAGTTTTACAACTCAATAAACAGATAATACCTCCTATGACCTCTTAAGTCAATATATGGATGTACTTATATATTAAAATTTATCACATTGAAAATGACAGTTCAGAAGTACATTCATATGGGATCCGCATTTCAAATATTCTTGGTTCATGTCAAATTCAGATATTCAAAATTATATGCAATACAGTATGATCATTATTCAAATACTGTAATGCATCAAAACTTTTCACATGAAAACATTTGGAGGATTCCATATCAAAACCACCATATCAGAATTTAACCCCTTCCGTACTTTGGTAGTATAGGATTTGCCTAAACTCAGCATCCCGCTGAGGTTTGCCCTACTACCATTCAAGAGGACACGCGAATGGACTCTATATGGGTATTTCTCAAGCACACAGTAAAGGAAGGCAAATTACATCTCATATAACTAGCATCTCGCCCATATAGGAGGCATTCTGCTTTCTTTCACATGTCATTTCTCGTGTGTTGGCCCTCACACGAGGGTAGCACCACCCCTTGCTAGTTTAGGCAATCACGGTGCACCAAGATTAATATGACCTGCTGTTAGCAAATAGTGTTTCCAATAGGATTTTTCCATAAAACCATAATCTCATAATCAAATAAAAATATATTTGTTTATAGCAAAACACTATCATTTACAAATAAAAATTATGCCCCAAAACGTAAATTCTCATATTTTCTTTTATCCCCATTTTCAAAATTATCTCTTTTATTTTATATTTTCTTTAATTGGAATTTGCATTAAATTTTACGGTTATTACATTAATCATATAATAATATTGTTATATTAGCTTATGTGTTATATATTAATTTAACAAAATTTTTATAGTATAAGAATTTGCACGATGGATAATTTATATAATATCATTTAGTATTACTTATACTATTAAATTTTATTATATACGGTATACTGCATGTGTTTAAAAGATACAAGAAAAACACTTTTAAAATTTTATTAAGCATAAATTTATTATAATTATGGTAAAATATCACTAGAAATAAATTCAAAATATTATCAAATAAAGCCTATATAATTTAAGAATTTATTATCATATATTTTAAAACTTATTTCATTTGATTTTAAACAGTAAAATTTTGTTTTCTTATATAATACACCAGCCAATAAATTTTTTTCTATTTTTCTATTCAAACAATAGAAAATATACTAATTTTTCATGAAAAAAAATTTTCTACACAATAATTTTTTTTATAAAATTTGTTTCCACAAAGATAAACAAAAAATTAGTTATGTGATTAATTTAAAATTTTTAAAAATATAATTTTAGCTTTTAATTTTAAACAATGAATTTTTTTATAATACACAAAAAGATAAAAATAATTTGTTCAAATAACAAAAAATTAACTTACTTTCAGAGAAGCACTCACAAAAATTATTAACCCAAAAAAATAGTTTCCACCAAAATAATTATTTTTTAAAATTCAATAATCGATATCAAAACATAAATTCTGCTAAGTAAAAATAGCTTATAAGTTAACTTATAGTTTAAAAGATAGTTGAAAACTTATAAATTATACGTTATTTAAAGTAGCGTATAATTTTTAAATTTTTAATTAATTTAAATAAATTTATTTATTAAATATTTTAATATAATCAAATAAATTTATAAGTTATAAGTATAAACTATAAGTTAATTTATTTAATTTGTCAAATCTACTTTATGTCATTTTATTGGGATATTCTTTAATCCATTAAAACATATGAGTTGAGTTATATTTTTGTGATTTGTTTATAATCAAATATTTGAGTCCGATCCATCTAATCAAATTCAACTTATTTAACCAGGAAGCTATTCAAGTCAACTAGTTTTCCCCTCTTTATAAACAATTTATTCTAGCTAGTTTTTATAATATAAGTTAAAAGATTTGTGATTGTAATTCTATTGCGATGTTTAGTTTTATTAGTCAAAATATTTTGTGCGTGAAAGTTTTGTTTCTTTTTCATTTTATTAATTTTAAGTTTTTTTGAGTTATAAGTTCCAATTAGTATAACTTTTCTTTTATGAGAAGATAGATAGTTTTATTTCAATGAAATAACAATAGTTTTATACAATATGTTTTCATACTGGAATAGTGTTTCCATTTCTTACATCATTTTTTCAATTAAAAATAAAAAGAGGAGAATCCGTCGATATATTAGTGAAATATTTCATAAAATTTTAAAGTACATAATCAACCTTACAAAATATCTCAAAATGTGTTAAGAAGTGACTGAAAAATAAGAACACAAAAATATATCTTCTGCAGAGACCAAATTCTACATGATAATACAAAATAAACTTGTCAAAATTTGTTCTTAACTGCAATTACTCACTATATAATTGCCACAACTTAAGCTTCTAAACTTTATTGCACTAATACTTTTGGGACCTCAACAATAGTTTCTCCATCAAAACTAACATGATCCTCAAGCGTTAATTTTTTCACTTTTTGCTATAAATACTGTAATAAAGTACAATAAACTTTGAGGAATAGAGATACGATGATAGTGGCCAAAATTTAGAAATCCTAGGCAAGAAACGAGAAATAAAACCAAATCTTAAGAGACATGTTGAAGGAAACACAATACGATTAAGAATATCTTGAATTCAGAGTTTCTCGATAAAGACGTTTTACGTACAGAGAGAAAAATCTAAAATGAATTGAAAGAACTGAAGACGTAAACTATTTTCCATGTTATTCATGCGCAGATATTACAAAGGGTTATATAGATACAACTGTGTTAACCAAACACATATCTCAACCAATGATATTTCACCACCTGTGTGTGAGCTAACTGAGTGTTCTAAATCTCAACCTACTTCTGTTATCTATCATCCCCCCTCAAACTCAGAGGTGCTACATTATTAACTTTGAGTTTGGATCTAAAGTTGAGGAATTGAGGTAGAGACAGTGGTTTTATTAGAACATTGGCAATCTGCTGTTCTGAGCTTATGTGGGAGACAACAATTTGCTTCCTTATGACTTTTTCTCTAATAAAGACACTACAAAAAAATTGTGTTTAGCCACCGAAATTAGCGACCGAAAAAATTCCATCTCCATTTGCAACTTATCAGCGACTAATTGCGACTAAATTTTCCAAAAATTAATTTGCGATATTCTGCGACTAATATAGCGACGAATGACGGGGTAGCTAAAATTTTCGGTGACAAAAGCTTTGCAGAGTGGTGGCAGATTAGTATTTGCGACGGAAATATTGCAACCATTTAATTGGTCGCTAATGGCGACCGAATGGATACCTTTTGTCACCGAATGTGCGTTAAATCGATTTTAAGATGTCAGGCATCAGCTTTTCGAAGGATTTCTGCCCTAATTCCCAAATCCGAGTCTCGTCTCTTCTACCAAGCCGGGCGTCGTCTCTTCTCTGTGTTGTATGGATTCTCCTCCTCCGCTGGCCTCCAGCCCCGGTGACCATTCTTCAGACGTCGATATTGGATCCCCATTGCCTATCGCGGGACTTGGCTGAGTTGATTCCATCGTGTTTGACTCCATCGAAGCTCTCAGCCAGGTTAGTTTCAAAACCTTGGAACTCAAATCAACTTGGTTACAAAGTCTGTCGAGTGAAGATCCAAATTGTATATCCTAGTATCACACTTATACTTAAAGCTGAAGCATTTAAATGATATTTTCTTCTGATTAAAATTTCTTTCTTCTTTGCATCTTAATTTTCCTTTTATTCTGGTTTATGATCTTATTGGAGTTCATTGCTATATTAATTGTCGGAGAATGAAAATTGTGTTTTTGTAATCAATCATTTGGATTCAATGAGTCGAATTCTGCATTCTCGGTTGTCAAATTTGCTGCGTGGGATGTAGGACTTTGGGCTCTTTTTGGATTAGTTTTGTTGACTTGGATGAAGCATAATGGATCATCAAGACTCGAGGTGGTGGTGGTTTTGACGTGGTTTTTTTTTTTAAAAAATTCTTTTCTGATGATTGTGGCTTTTTTATCTTTGGGATATCAACGTAATGTGAATTTGGGTTTCAGTTATTGCGCAACCATTGGCAGTCTATTTATTTTCTATAGAAAGCTGAAATTTTCGAGGTTTGAATGTACATTCTTTGTTTTGGGAAATTGTGGTATCAAGAATGCTTGCCGAAATTTGAAATTTAAGAAATGGACTGATATTTAAGAAATTATGGTATACAGCTCGGGCAGAATGTTAAGTTTGAGTTTGAGTTACACTATAAGTTTCTACATCTGTGTTCTTCTGCTGTTTGCTTTTCAGAATATGACTAGTTTTACTTTTTGTCACTAATTAGAAGGTTACAATTGAATGTTGGATTTGCATAGTTGACAGCAAGGGCCAGGAAAAGCCATGGATGCATGCGTGCCAATGACTTTCTTTAGGGGATGGGAAAATAGGTAGTCATTCAGATGAAATGAATTATAGAGCCAATCTGAAAGATTTAGGGAATTGAATTCTAGGGCTCAACAATTAGAAAGGAATGAAAGAGAAAACCTTCTAGACAGCATTAAATGGTCTTCCAACTTTCCATCATCCTTATCATCGTAGTATCTACGACCAAGTATTTATAGCCCATAAGATCCTAGCTTTCTTTGGTTTTGACACTTTAGAGAGAGAAGAAAATAACAACGAAATCATGCTATAATTTATGTGGCTCTTAAATTTATACAATAGTATCATATGCAATAATTCCTACGTCATTATCTTACTCTTTACATGTCTATTTTTCATTACAATATGTGGATTTATGAAATAATATCATAACTTATCTACTAATAGCTTGTCCTACAGTTGGTTATCAGAATGAAAATTCTAGAAAATCGAAGGTGGATGTATAATTGGTTAAATGAGAAGAAGTCGAGAATATTGGATGAGTTTGTGGATGGAGTTGTTGAGTTCATTCGTTTTGCTACTAGTCAAAGTAGAAATGAATCAGCCGATTTGATTAGGTGCCCTTGTACAAAATGCAAGTTTCAGTTGTACAAGACAGTGGATGATATTAAAGTTCATTTGTTTAGCAAGGGATTCATGCCAAAATATTACTGGTGAACAGCCCATGGAGAAGCATCACCACAAGTGATGCCAATTGTTGGTGGAAGCTCGTACTACGGTGAAGATGGACAAAGGGAAGAATACAATGTCTATCAGCAAATGATTATGGATGCAGTCGGACCTAAAATTGGTGCTCAATTAGAATTTGGTGAAGCCGTGACTGAAAATGTGGAGGAGGATCCAAATCCTGTCATTCAGAGATTTTATGACATGTTGGCTTCTTCACAAGCACCGTTGTGGGAGGGATGCGAGACTCAGTCAGAGTTGTCAATGTCCTTGTGGGCTATGAGTTTGAAGTCAGATTATAATATGTCCCAAGGTTGTTTTAATCGAATGGTTAAGGGTATTGGCAGTGCATTACCAAATGAAAATAGTATGCCAGATAATTTTTATTATGCAAAGAAGAATGTCTCGTAGCTAGGGATGGGATGTGTTAAAATTGATTGTTGTCCAAAAGGTTGCATGTTATTTTACAAAAATGATGAGCAGCTTACACATTATAAATTTTGTGAGGAAGAACGATATAAAAGAACTTGTCGAAAGGACAACTCAAAACAGATCCCTAAATCCCGGATGTGGTATTTTCCTATTATTCCAAGACTCCAAAGGTTGTATTCATCAATGTCTACTGTTGGTCATATGAGATGGCACAATGAGTACCAGAGAGAGGATAGTGTATTGTATCATCCATCTGATGGAGAGGCGTGGAAAGATTTTGATAGAGTGTATCCATAATTTTCACATGATCCTCGTAGTGTGAGATTGGGGCTATGCACTGATGGATTTAATCCATATGGACAATATGGTAAAACATATTCGTGTTGGCCTATGATTTTAACTCCATATAATCTTCCTCCATAGATGTGTATGAAGAGAGAATTTATGTTTTTGACAATTATAATTTCGGGTCCATCGAACCCTAAGAGTAAGATAGATGTTTATATGGAGCCGCTCATAGATGATTTGAAGATGTTGTGGAATGAAGGCATTGTAACTTACGATGTTTCCTTAAAGCAAAATTTTGTGATGAAGACAGCATTGATGTGGACTATAAATGACTTCCCTGCTTATGGAATGTTATCAGGTTGGTCAACTGCAAGAAAGCTTGCTTGTCCAATTTGTATGGATCAGTCAAAAGCGTTTTATCTTAAGCACAGTCGTAAGGTAACATTCTTTGATTGTCACCGTAAGTTTCTTCCACTGAATCATCCTTACAGGAAGAATAAAAATTCATTTAAGAAGCGTTGAGAGGAACACTCTCCCATTCCAAAACGGTTTAGTGGTGAAGAGATATGGGATATAGTTAGAGCAATACTTACCATTCAAGAATCTTAAGGAACCCATATACCCGGGAGTAATAGGGATCATAATTGGACAAAACAAAGTATACTTTGGAGTTTACCATACTGGAAAACACAACTTCTGCCTCACAATATAGATGTGATGCACACAGAGAGAAATGTGTTTATGAACATATTTAATATAGTAATGGACATAAAAGGTAAGACAAAAGATACATGTCAAGCCAGACTTGATATGAGTGAAATTTGTAGACGTAAGCAACTTGAGATGCAAAAAATTGGCCATGATAAGTACATAAAGCCCAAAGCAAAATATACTTTGAGTAAATCACAATGGTTAGCAATATGTGAGTGGGTAAAGGATTTGAAGTTGCCAGATGGATATGCATCCAATTTCGCTAGGTGTGTGGATATGAAAGAGGTAAAGTTGCATGGTATGAAAAGTCATGATAGCCATGTGTTCATGCAACGGTTGTTGCCCATTTCGTTTGACGCATTACCGAGGCCTATTTGGAATCCACTTGTTGAGCTTAGCTTATTTTTTAGAGATTTGACCTCTACAATGTTAAAGATAGATCATTTGAGGAGTATGGAGAAAAATATTCCTATTATATTGTGCAAACTTGAACAGATATTTGCTCCAAGCTTCTTTGATTCAATGGAGCATCTTCCTATCCATTTGCCTTATGAAGCTCGGATTGGAGGTCCAGTTCAATACTGATGGATATATCCTTTTGAAATGTGTGTCCATTTGCCTAAATAATTTACTTTATGTATCTGATATATGATTTACACTACCTAATGACCTTATTGATTATTGTTTAGGTTTTTGTGAACTTTAAAAGAAAAAGTCAAAAACAAAGCTCGAGTGGAGGGGTCTATATGTGAAGCGTATTTAGTAGAGAAAATGTCAACATTTTCTTCTTATTATTATCCATCGGATGTATGTTCAAGAAGGACTAGAATGTCATGTAATAATGGAGGTGAAGGTTCTTCCTCTCACACACCTATGTCAATTTTCAACTATCCTGGACATGGCAGTGGGAAATCTCAATCTGTATTCCTTGATGACCGTGACATGAGAGCTGCCATTTTGTACATTCTTAATAACTGCGAAGAGGTCCAGCCTTACTTAGAGTAAGTGTAAATATACATTTTACACATTCCTGCTCATTGAGCACGTACTGTCATATTCAAAGTCAACTTCACAATTCATTCATATTATATTTTGTAGGATATACGCTGAATTTTTGAAGGAATTAGTTCCTAATATATCAGAATCTCAAATTGACTTTGAGATTGCTTCCAATTTTCCTATGTGGTTTAGAGAATATGTAAGTATTTTACTTAACTATGAATTTGTTCTTGGCTCATATGTTATATAAGATAACATCTTTTTTAAATTAGGTGGAAAACCCAACAAATAATATTCAAGATCATATTTTACAAGGTTTAGCTTGGGGTCCACTTATGAAGGTTGAATCATGGCCAGTATATATAATCAATGGATATAGGTTTTATACTCTTAATCATAGCGAAGGCAAGCAAGCTTTAAATTATGGTGTATGTGTACGAGGCACTAATGGACAAATAGAAGATGACTTCTATGGGATATTGACTGATATTTTTTAAGTAAGTTTCATTGGTTGGCCTATCAAAAGAGTAGTTCTTTTTAAGTGTCAGTGGTTTGACAATACTCCTAATCAAGGGATAAAGGTACATCACCAATATGGACTTGTTGAAGTAAAACAATTGAGAAGATACAATCGAGCATACGATCCTTTTATACTTGCACAACAAGCTGAACAAGTGTATTATACACCGTATCTAGAGGGTCATAATGGTTGATTGGGTGTTATTAAAATAAAGGCACATAGTACAATAAATGCTCCTAGTGCTCAACAAACTGAAAGGGATGTTCCGTATCAACATGAAGTTTAAGATCTTCCAATAATACAAGTTGACACAGATGTATATGAAGATTCACTTGTAGATGGAGATGGTGATGTAGAGGAAATTGGTGCGGACATTATTAACCAAGCAGAAGTAGATATTTCAAGTGAAGATGTTTATACTTCTTCGGATAACGAGGGTGAATTTAGTGATTCAGAATCATCTGTTGACTAGTTTAGGTTAGATTATAATATATTGTAATGACCTTATTGCAATAATAAAAGAAGTTATGGTTACTATTATTTTCGTAATTTGTATTAATTATGAATTTATTTTCTTTTTATAATTTACAGATTGGTGACACAAGTCGAGGACGTGGTCGAGCCACTAGGGCTCCTGGGAGAGGACGTGGTAGAGTGACTTATTCCACTCCCACTGAGGATGATTCCACCCAATCCACCCCAGTCATTCAGGGATCATCAGCACCATCTTCATCCACACAGCCTTGTCTTGTCACATTGGGCACTCAGGCACCTTTATCCACTCAGCCTGATGAACCACATGATGGGAGGACTTTGATTGCTCCTGGAGATGTCCATTTTGAGTAAGTCAACTGCGTTTATTAGCATGTTAGTATGTACAATTAATTTGGAGATTTATGCTAACTTACATTCTTTCTTTGAAATAAGATTTGACATTACTAGAGGACCGTCAGATATCATTGCTGATGCCATTAGGTCTCACTTCATTGGACCTTGGACATGTTGGAGTAAGGTCCCTGAGCGTGAGAAGACTGTATGGTTTGTAAAATTTCGTGTAAGTTTATTTTTTGAAGCATATTTTTAATTAGTATGCAAGTGTATTTTATAATTGTTAACTAACTAGCTCTTTTATTTGCAGGAAACATATAAATGGCTTCCTACTCATGACCATACAGTTAGGAGGATTTTTGACCATAAGGGTCAAAAATGCCTCAAAAACCTTATGAACAAACTCAGAGCGGGAAAAGGAAAAACTAATTGGGTGCATCCATCTGTTAAGAAGCAGTTGAATCAAAAATGGAGGAGTCCCCAGTGGCTAGAGAAGAGTAGCAAAGCCAAGCAAAACCGGTAAGTAGATGCAGGTGCTTCATCATACACTGGTGGGTCAATCTCTACAGCTGAGCATAGAAAGAGATTGGTATGACTTTATGGTAATTTTGTTTAATTCCAAATTTTTATGTTATTTTGTATCACATGTATTAACATTTAATGAGTTTTTCGCAGAAAGATGACTTGCATAGAGAGCCTACTACTTTCGAGATTATGGAGCGGACCAAGAAGTTAAAGGATGGACACTGGTCTTGTCAGAAGGCTGAACGTGTTGCTATATGTATATAATTTTTGATATGTAAGGTTATATATATATATATATATATTTATGTTCAACTTGTCATTTTTACTATTATTTTTAAATGTGCAGACTGAGTATCACTGGCGCCGGGCTCAGTCCACAGAGAGTAAGGGAGAGAGCTCATTAGCATATGATAATGCTCTCTACCTAGAGGTTGTCGGAGGTCCGGGACGTAAGGACAATGTCTTTGGGATGGGTGAGCTAGGCCCTATGCTGCTCACTTCAACATGTCCTGCATCATCTTCGCAGGCACCTGATAATGTAGAGTTGGTCCAGTTAAGGGCGAGGGTTGTTTCCTTTTCCATGGAGCTCATGGGAAAAGATGTTATTATTAGTGAAATCACCGATCGGCTCCACGAAACTGAGAGGGCGACACGGTTTTTATTTCAGCATCTTGGAGTTCCTATTCTACCAAGTGCCACTTCAGTGCCAAATCACCAACCTTCTGATCATTCAGTTCATAACCAGCAGTCTGACCCATCACATGATCAGACCCAGCCATCATATGGTCAAACCGAGCCAGCTTCTCCTGAACATCATAATGATGCGGATGCTGCTGATGATCCATCTTAAAATAAACGTCTTGAGTTGGATAAGTTTAATTTGAACAATGTCTAATCAAAATTTTAAGTTCTTTTTATTTAACTATTCTAAGTGTTCTTTAATTTTTATTATAACATGCTTTTAATATTAATTGAATTGTTGCATTTATACCATTGGAATTGATTTGTCGGATTGTTGATTGTAATATGATTGATTCTGGTCTAATTGATTCTGGTCTAATTGGTTTTTGTAATTGAAATAGGGGGAGGACAAAAAAAATAGTTGAAACATTTGAAAATTGTTTTCATTTTTGCGATCGAAATATTTACGTTTGCGACCGATTATCCACGTGACAAACCTTGCAACTACCACATCGGTCGCAATATAAGTCTATTTTTACGATTGTTATTCATGTGAAATAGCGACAGATTTGAAAGAAAATTCGGTCGCAAATTATTGCCACCGTCAATATCGGTCGCTAAAATTGTTGTGACCAGCATATCCGCAGCTTTCATTTATTGGTCTCATTTCGGTCGCTAAATTGGTAGCGACCGAAATAATCCTTTTTTGCGATGGATTATTTCGGTCGCAATACTTCATTTTTTTTGTAGTGAGAAGAGATCGAGCTCAAGATGTTTAGTACGATAGTGTAGTACAGGGTTTGCAGATAGAAGAACAGTGATGAGGTTATCACAAAAAAATCTAGGTGGTAATATAGTAACGGCAAGCTCTTGAAGGAGAGATTGAATCCATGATACTTCAGCAACTAGATTTGCCAGCCTACGATACTCTGCTTTAGTTGAAGATCGAGAGACTCTAGGTTGCTTTTTAGAGCACCAGGAGACTAGATTATTTCCAAAGAAGACACAATTCTCGGAAGTACTTCTATGATTGTCAATGTCACTGGCCCAGTTAGCATCTAAGAATCCAGTTATTTGTAATTTGGAAGATTTAGTGAGATGTAAGCCATGATCTGACGTTCCTGCAAGATAACGAAAGATACGTTTCACAGTTTTACAATGCTCCTCCAAAGGCTGTTACATAAATTGGCAGACACGATTGACTGAATACATAAGTTCAGGCTGAGTAATGGTAAGATATTGAAGGGCCCCTACAATACTGCAATACAAAGTAGGGTTGTCAAAGGTGTTGGTATCTTTTGTAGTTAACTTGATATTGGCAGCCATCAGAGTGGATTAAGGCTTGGCAGAGGTCATACCAGCCTTTGTAATTAAGTCACTTATGTATTTCTTCTGGTAGAGCAGTAGGGAGACATATGGGTTTCGATTGACTTGAATTCCAAGGAAGAAATTTAAACAGCCAAGATTTTTTAGTGGGAACGCAGAGTGAAGTTGCTTGATGAGACTGTTGATGATTATGTCATCAACATAAACTAGGACTAGCAATGTATGGTGCCCAGTATGGATGAAGAGTGAGCTGTTACATTTGGATGATTTGAATCCAAGTGAGAGGAGTGTGTGAGCTAGTTTTTCAAACCACACCCGTGGGGTTTGCTTGAGTCTATACAAGGACTTGTGGAGTTTGTAAACAAGATCTTTGGAACCTTCCTCAAATCTAGGAGGCTGGATCATGTAGACTTCTTTGTGGAGCTTCCTATTAAGGAACGCGTTGTTAACATCAACTTGATGTAATTGCCAGCCATAGGTTAGTGCCAAGGTTAACACGATTTGAATAGTAACTGGCTTCACAATGGGACTAAACGTTTTTGTGTAATCAAATCTTGGTCTTTAGTGATATCCTTTTGCCATAAGCTTGACTTTGAATTTACTTATTGATCCATCAGGATTTTGTTTAACTCAGTATACCCACTTGTATCCTATGGCTATTTTTCCAGGGGGTAATGTTGTTAAGGTCCACGTTTGGTTACGAAGTAAGGTTGCATATTCTTCTTCCATAGCCTTATGCCAATGAGGACATTGGAGGGCTTGTTTTACACTAATGGATTCTTTTGCTAATAAGAGAGCTCGTTGTTTGAAGATGCCAGCTTTGGCTCTAGTGAGCATGGGTTGTGTGCCAAGTAAATAGGGCAATCAATTTTGTGGGGTTGATGTGTCAAGTAGAAAGGATGTTATGGATGATGGTTGAGAGGATGCTGGAGAGTTGGGGTTCATGGTAGGTATATTTAATGATGAGGGTAAGGTTGTTGTTGGAACAAAGGTTGTGGGTAATGGAGAGGGGTAGGAAATTGCAGTGGTTGATGTTTTGGGAATGAAGGAGATTAAAGGAATGGAGGATAAAGGAAGAGTAGTAGTATTGGTGGGATATGTTTGAGGTGAGGTTTGCTGATGGGTTTTGAATGGAAATTTAGTTTCATTGAATAGTACATGTCGACTTATATAGAAGCAGCTAGATGGATCAAGACATTTGATGCCTTTGTGGTTAGGAGTAGGACCAAGGAAGGTGCATTTTATGGACCGTGGACTGAACTTGTGATTCTAATATGGTATTAAGAGAGGATAACACAAACAACCAAACACTTTGAGGCCAGTGTAATATGGTATATTCTAAAACAGAAGTTGATACAGAGCCTTGTGGGTAAGATTAGGTGTAGGTAATCTATTTATGTTGTGCACGGCTATTCTGAAGGCATTGGGCCAATACTTAAGTGGCATGGTAATAGTGGAGAGTAGAGTGAGCCCCATTTCAATCACATGTCTGTGTTTGCGCTCAACTTTTCCATTTTGCTGGGAAGTGCGAGGGCAAGTAAGTCTGTGAAGAATTCCATGCTGTGAGAACATGGGTGCTAGAGCTTTGAACTCCCCTCCCCCGTCTATTTGGATCATCTTGATTTTACTATTAAACTGTAGTTTTGCCATGGATTTGAAGTGAGGAAATATTGTAGCTACATTTGATTTTCTCTTAATGAAGTAGATCTAACTAAAACTGCTATAAGCATCAACTGTAACATTCCCGATTTTTCCTTATATTACTAATTGGAATTTATTTATTTTAGAGGGGAGAAAGCATTTTGGATCTCAAGGGAGAATTAAATTATTTTACAATTTTACTTAAGTCAAACAACATCTTAGGATGGTTAAAATAACATTTATGTAATTTAATTGAAATGTCATTTATGTAAATTCTTTGAGATGGTAGTTTTGTAAATACTTTAGGATGGCAGTTTTGTAAATAATGGAAGATGGCAAAGTTGTAAATATTGGGTGGTAGGTAGGAAATTTTTTAATAATTATGAAGGAGGTATGTGAGGAAAAATGAGTGATAATTATGAGGGAGAGAAATGAGTGTCGGTAAGGAGTGTTGGTAAGAAAGAGAAAGAAAAGAAAAGAAAAGAGAGGAAAAGAAAGAGGAGGAAAAAGAAAGAGGAGGAAAAGGAAGAGGAAGAAGAAGAAGAAAAAGAGGAAGAAGAAGAAGAAAAAGAGGAAGAAGAAGGAGAAGGAAGAGAAAAGGGAAATCAAAGCATCAAATTTAAGGATTTGTTTGAGGTAGGTTTAACATCTACTCATAAATTTTGTACAAAATTATATATATGATTTTAGATTTGTTTAGATGTGATTTTAAATAACATATGGTCTAAATATTTATATGGAATTTTGTTTTGGTTGTATGGACATGCATATGGGTGCATGGGATTACATAAAAAAAAGCAAAGGAAAAGTTAAACTAAGCTGAATTTCGGAATAATTTGGGAAGCCTCTATTTTTGGAATTTTAAGAAATGTCGGCAAGGATTTTAAAGAAATGATCAACATATCAATTGTAGATATATGTCTCACAGATTTATAGGCTCTAAAAGTACTTAATTTGGAGTCTATATGAAGGAGATATGGCTGATAAATTGAGCAGAGGTCAGAATCCAAGATAGTAAAAATACTCTTTTTAATTTTCTATAAATAATCCGTAAGGAATCTAAAGAAATGATAAACATAAAAGTTGTAGATAATTGTCTTAAATATTTATAGGATTTAACATCATTTCAATTAGAGTCCAGATGATGGAGATATGGCTGATTAATTGAGTAGAGGTCAAAATCAATCTAGAATCTAGATTTGTAAAATAAGTATTTTTGTTTTTAATTTTTTGGGAATAATCTGTAAGGAATCTGAAGACATAATAAATATGAAAGTTTTCGATAATTGTCTTAGCTTTTTATAGGATTTGAAATCACCTTAATCAGAGTTCTTATGAGGGAGATATGGTTGAATAAGTGAGAAAATGTCATAGAATACGGCCATGCCGTGTTCTGGATTACTTCAGCATGGGTAGGCCATGTTCGGGGCTATTTTTTAGCATGTTTGAAGTATGTTTCAAGCATGGCCGTGTCTTGAACATGGTCAAGCCGTGTTGGGTGCTGGATTATCATATTTTTCACTATTTTGTTTTACTTAAAAATAATCTTGTTTGTTGAAATATTTTTAGGAAACATATATCCAAGAAAAATATTTTTAAAATGATGATTTTGGTATCACAAATTACTCTTTTTCTTTATTTGATTTAAAATGAATCATATTGAATATTGGTATGTGATAAATGATTATTAATCATTTGGTATAAAAATGATGCATTATATTATGAAAGTAATTAAATGGCAAACGTAAAGCTCATGGCGAGTTGCTTGATAATTATATATTGCATTTGATGAATATGCATTTATATATATACATTTATATGTGTGGATGAATATCGACAGATTGTATGGCTTGAGAAGGTATCGAGTAGGGGACGCCCTATTAGTTTGAGTGAGTCAAAGGAGGGCTGTTCCAATCGGGTGATAGAGGTAATGTGAGGAGGCAGATGTGTGATGAACTCACATTCTCTGATCACTTATTGTGACTGTAGTCGATCGGCCACTATGCGTATAGCAAATGAGTGAATTGAAAACTGTGATATGTCTGAGTATTTTTTTAAAAGAAAAAGAGTGAATTTTCAGTGCATAAATAGTATGTTAATTATGTATCAATTGAAGTGATGATTTTATTTTCAAATCTTAATATTTTCTAAAATTTATATAGTTGAACATAACTCCTATTTTTCTCATTATATTTTATTTATGTTAAGTCTACTGTGAACCTTTGTTCTCGCTATTATTGTGGTGTTATGTTCAGATAAAAAGAAATAAGATGCAACAGGGAATGGCGTTACTGATGGAGATCTCAATGTCAGCACCACCTCCTCACTCTTTGTATTTCAAGGCTGAAGTGATGTATGTAGACTCTTATTTATGTACTGAAATATTGTATTGTATAAATATAACATGTGTGAGGTTTGTAATATATATGTATACATATATATTGTGTTTTGAAATGTTGTATTGTATAATTATAACATGTATGAGGTTTGTAATAAATATGTATACATATATATTGTGTTTATACATCTGACGTATTTAACATGCGTAATGTGAAAAAAAATTTAAAGTAAATCGGATCTTACAAAGTTGCTATAATAATAAATAAAAAACCGGACGTTACATCAATAAACAAAATATAATAACAGAACGATTGCAGTGACAGGTGCTGGTCCCCATATATCAACGTATATAAGTTAAAGAGGTTCTATGTATATATTGTTAGAAGCAGTGAAAGGCAGTCTATGAGCTTTTCCAATATAGCAGTTTTCACAGAAACAAGTGTCACGAGTTTTATTCAGAATGGGTAGATTACACATTTTGAGAATGTGATTTACAATGGGTAAGGAGCAATGCCCAAATCTGTTATGCCATACTACAAATGAGACATCTTTATTCACTATCACACTGTTTACAAAAGTTATTGAAGTAGTTCCAATTGAAACTCGATCAAAGGCATATAATCTGTTCGGCTGAATTGTTCCTTGTAGCAAAGTTTTCTTGGTAGCCTGGCATTTGACAAAATAGGCATGAGGATGAAATTCAAAGTAAACTTGATTGTCACGAGCGAACTTGGATACACTCACTAGGTTCTTGGATATCTCAGGTACATGCAAGACATTATTTAGAGTTAGTGTATTTAATGAATCAAATGAATTGAGAGAGGAAGATCTAATGTGACGAATTAATTGGCTTGTGCCATCTCTAACAAAGTTTGTTGTTGCCCATATATTCATGCTTATTCTGCAGATTATCTGCACAAGGGGTAACGTGTGACGTGGCTTTAGAGTCAGGATATGAGAGAGGATCAGCACAGACCTTTAGTAAAGCTATTGAAGCTGTGGAAGGTGCATTGTTGAAGGCATGCTAGGCTATATGTACTAAATTTTCATAGCTTGTATGGCTAAAGCTAGGACTAGTCAGGTTGCCAATGTATTGGGAGTTTGGTGTAGATCTAAGAGTAAAGGATGGATTATATCTATGATAACACTGCCACACTGTGTGACTAATCTTGTTACAGAGTTGGCATTGTGGTTTGTTGTTCGATTGTTTGCCATATCTACCCCTTCCTTTGGGTTGGAATTGAGCTCTATTATTGTTGTATCTTCCTTGATTGTTTATACCATAACCTCCTTGTCCACGATTATTTGAGAAGGCTTGTTGGTTTTGATTGCCTCCAGTGGTTAGATGTGCTTGACTTATGGCTGAATTTACTTGAGAAATCACTGAATCGAAATCTTTCTTGACTTTGTCTATACGTTCTTCTTGAGCCATTAGGAGTGCTTCTATTTCATCCACTGTGTATGGATCAGTTCTGGATGTGATGGCTATAATAAAGCCATTGAATTCTGGTCCTAACCCTTCTAGAATTGCTTCTAATTTTTCACTTTCACGTAGAGGATCATTCACTACATCAAGTGAATCAAAAAATTTCTTTATCTTTAACATAAACTCATTGATTGGCATTATACCTTTTTTGATGGATCGAAGTTGAAGGCGAAGTTTCCTGATTCTTGCTCGGGTTTTAGAGGAAAAGAAACCTCGAGCTTATTCCAAATCTGGTAAGACGTCTTGCTCCCTACTAGTCGTGTGAGAATCGATTTTGTCATGGATGATAAAAGTCATGAAATGAGTAACTTGTCCTAACGTTTCCATTCAAGAAAATCAGGATTGATTCTATTTACCTTTGCATCTTCATCTGATCTATATTGTTAAGGCTTATCTCCTTCATTTTCAAGATATCTCTTAAGATTATGACAAAAAATGGCTGCAAGAACTTGTTATTTCCATAGCAAAAAATTACGCTCATCAAGTTTGACTGAGATCGAATGACTGAACGTTACAAGATCGTGTTTCTGCATTGTAGCAGACATGGAAGTCAATAAATCGAGCTTTGATACCATAAAGATGTTTTCCGTACAGAAAGAAAAATCTAAAATGAACTGAAAGAACTGAAGACATAAACTGTTTTCCATGTTATTCATGCACATATATTACAAAGGGTTATATAGATACAGTTGTGCTAACCAAACATATATCTCAACCAATGATATTTCGCCACGTGTGTGTGAGCTAACTGAGTGCTCTAAATCTCAACCTACTTCTGTTATCTATCACTCGACACCTCATAGATCCTTCCCTCCTGTTGCACCTTCATCTTACCTCAGGTTAGAAGCTTAGGCAGAGAACATGGCGTGAGCATAGCTTGACGATGATGAAGAGAAAATTTTCACAAAGAAAAGGAGAAACCACACTGTGGTGAGAAAACAAATACAAAGAACCAAAAAAACACTAAAAAAAGGGCGAAAAAATAAAGGGGGAGCGAGAGGGAGTCTACCCTTGTAGTACCCCATCCTAACATAAGAGAACTTGAGAAGAAAGAGGTAGCAATGATAGGGTTTTGCAAAGAAAATAATCCTTTAATCATAATGACTTATAAACACAAAAAATTGAGCCCGTATTATATTTTCTAGACCCTATAAAACTATCAACTTAATCTAATTATTTTTTGATCAACTTGGTGAGGATTTAACTAGCATAAGTTTAGTTAGTTATTTCATTTTGATAACATTAATTGTTAAATCATTTTCTAATATATTACAGTTATATGATATTTGGAATATTTTGCATGAACTTTAATTAATTCATCTTTTCAATTCTTTTTTTGTTTTGGTCAAAACCTTCTTGATTCAATTAAATACAAATCATTTTTGTGAGGATTAAGAGATTCAAAAGTAAATTTTTTGTGGTCAAACCAAAAAAATTAGCCTAATTAAGATTTAAATTTGTGTCAATGTGTCAAACTATACATCACATATTTATCTAATAATTAGACTAATTTATAAGAGTTACATTAATTATTAATGACTTGTTTGAGATTTTTGAAAAAATATAGTGGGGTGAAGTGGGAAGGGGAAGAATTCTCACCCCATTTTTTGGAATTTTAATGAAAAAAGTGATGGTAGCACATTTCCCATTATTTGAAAGTTCTCATCTCATCGATGAGATGGAAATTGAAAATTTTAATATCACCTTTAGTTATTTTTTATTTTTGAATAAAAGAACAAAAGTTATAAGGGTAAAAGAGTAAATAAGAAAGATAAAAAAGTGAACCCATTCCTTTTTTTTTTGGACAAAAGGCCCAGGGCCTTAATTACAATCAGGATGGGTAAAAACCCAAATAACAGAGAGGCACGGGAGGCCTGTTTTGCACAGCAAATCCGAGTCTGGCTCTCAGAAAACCTAAAAGTATAGGGTGAGAAAATCAAAGCGTCACTCTTTGAGAAAAACTCAGAAGAATCTACTGCCTGGCATCTCAACATTCAGACCTACTTCGGGAAGCTTCCATTTCTGTGCCAGCTTCCTTCCTCAGGAGAATCTTGAGGCAGTTTGGTGGGATATTGATCCAGTTACTTCGAAGGTTCCTTCGGGCCGAGAGCTGAGCAACCATGTGAGCAGCCTTATTCTCCTCTCGCTATGTCCAGGCCACCTTGATTTGCCTACCTTCAGAGATAAGTTTTTCAATCTTGTTCCGAATATGGCTAACACTCTAGTTTCTTCTTTTTTAGTTGCATACTTCCTCCAAAACTTACTATTCGTTTCAATAATTACTATGTCGAGTTGCAGATTTTGAACCAAAAGGATGGCTTTCTCCATGGCCCTGCCTTCCGCCTCCAAAACTGAATGTGCGAGACTCTGTTTAGCATGGCCAGTAAGCAAGGACCCTCTATCGTCTCTCACCACCGCTACGAGGTAACATTTGAAACTTTGACTTGGGATGGCCGTGTCTGTGTTTATCTTTATCCAATCCTTAGGTGGGGGGATCCATCTAACCTCTTCATCTCCACCTGTGTCCCTAATCCTTAACCTCATGTGATCCTTCCGATCCTTTAGGTTGGCAAGATCTGCCATCATGGACTTTGATTTTTGTATGGGTCTTTTTGGATTGATTTGTGTTTGTTCAAATAGGAAGCTATTCCTTTCCTTCCACATGAACTACATCATACTAAGGCACTTCGCTATGGCTTCTTTTTCCTCTATTCCCTGTGCTTTACTGTAGGAGTCAAACTTTTTCTCCAGCCACTCCCCTACTTTATAGCCTTCATCTAGCCCCATATACGTTTGGATATCTGATCTAAACCATGACGGTCTAGTCTACCCGCATTCCAACAACATATGTTCAATTGTTTCTGGGGCTTCACTGCATATAGGGCATAGTGGGTCCGATGCAATTCTTCTTCTGTGAAGGTTTTCCATAGTGGGTAGCACATTGTGGAGAGTCTTCTAGGTAAATATTCTGACTTTGGAAGGAATTGGGGACTCCCAAACCTTCCTCCAAATTTTTAAGGTTGTTAGTGTTGAGGTTGATGCACTGCTCCTAGAGGATTTGTGCACTTCTTCCTTTTCCACTTCATAACCACTCTTTACTATGTACTAACCTTCCTTAACACAGGGCCAAATGAATTTGTCCTGCTGTGCTGGGGTTGAGATAGGTAAGGCAAGAGCATCCTTTAGTTGGTGAATGAGGACTATTTCTCTTAGAATTTCAACCCTCCAGATCTTAGTCTCCTGGTCAATCAGGGACTTCACCATATGTAGGCTACTATTAGACCTATTTTTCACTAACTCTCCACTCCCGAGCCATTTATCCCTCCATATGTTGATATTCTCTCCATTACCAATTTGCCATTGTCCATGTTTATATAGAAGCTCATTTCCTTCCCATAAGCTTAACCACCCCCAGGAGCTATATCTTCCTCTCTTTGCCTTTTGGAGGTTTGAGTTTGGGAAATACTTCTGCTTGAGAATTTTGGCCCATAGTGCATTAGGTTCCACTTCCATCCTCTATGCTTGTTTGGTCAGCAATGCTATATTCATACTTCTAAAGTCTCTGAAACCCATTCCACCCTTCTTCTTTTTTCTAGTCAACTTCTCCCAATTCCAGTGAATGCCTGTCTCTGCCTCCACTCCTCCACCAGAACTTAGCCACCTCCGAGCAGAGGTTAGCATAAAAGCTTTTTGGAAAAATAATGGTAGACATGACATATGTAGGGATGGCCTGGATTATTGCCTTAATTAGGACTTCCTTCCCCCTTGAGATAGGTATTTCATCTTCCAACTAGATAGCTTTTATATTACTTGGTTCATTACCCATTTAAGGGCTTGTCTTTTGTATCTACCCCATATAGTAAGCATCCCTAAGTATTTACCAGGGTTATACCATATAGGCATATTGAGCTCCTTCTGCACCTTTTCTTTTAAGCCACTAGGGGTGCCTCTGTTGAATATGATACCAAATTTTTTCTTGTTGATCAACTGACCTGAGTTTTCAAAGTACACCTTTAGGATCTCTCTCAGTTTTTTTTCCTACTGTTCATCAGCAGTTGTGAAAATTATAGAATCATCAGCAAAGAAAAGGTGTGATAGTTCTGGGGAGTTCCTTACTAGTTTGATCCCATTTAGGCTCTTGTTTTCCATAGCTCCATTTATCTCCCTAGATAAAGCTTCTGCTGCCATAATAAATAGGTAGGGAGAAAGGGGGTCGCCTTGCCTCAAGCCTTTTTGGGGATAGAATATTGGGCCTAAATTTCCATTTACCTTTAACCTATAACTGACTGATGTAATGCAGCTCATAAACAACCCAATCCACCTCTCCCCAAGCCCCATAGTTTTCATGACTTATTTCAAGAAATTCCACTCGAACCTATTATACACTTTATTCATGTCTAATTTTAGGGCCATGTAGTGCTTAGTATTGTCCTGTATCATTCTTCCGCTCACAAAAATGCTTTAGTTTTGTGAGATTAAACCATTCATCAGAGGTTTCAATCTGTTGACCAGAATCTTGGAAATGATTTTATAGCTGAAGTTGGTGCATCTAATGGGCTTAAACTGCCTCACACTCTCAGGATTCTAGATTTTGGGGATCAGGGTAATATTTGTCTCATTTATCTCACTTGGGAGGTGACCATCCTAAAAACAATTCTTTACAGCCCTGACTACATTTACTCTTATCACATCCCAAGCTTTTTGGTAGAAAATCCCATTCATGCCATCTGGGCCAGGGGCTTCATTGCTCCTAAATTGAAAACAGCCCTCTCCACTTCTTCTTCGGTAACCTCCCTGGTTAGTCCTTCATTCATCTCACTTGTGATGTATCTTGGGATAATTGATTCCATACCGAGTGCTTCACTTGGGTTAATGGACTTGAAAAGATTCATAAATAATTTCTGGAAGGCTTCCTGGATATTGTTCTCCCCATCAATCCACCTTCCATCTCCGTCTTTGACCTTGCAATCCTATTCTGCTTTCTTCTCTGCATGGTGGTTTTATGGAAGAATTTAGTATTTCTATCACCACATTCCAGTCATTTAACTCGAGCCCTCTGTGCCTAAAATTTTTCCTCTTGCTTCCATAGGTGATTGATTTGGTTCTTTATCCTTTTTTCTTCCTGCATTGCTCCCCTGCTGCATGTACCATTTTGTAATTTCTATAACCTTTTTTAAGCTTGTTTATCTAGAAGTCAGCTCTTTTAAAAAAAAATTTCCTCCATTCTTTGAAGTGTGCTGCCATGCTATTTAATTTAGAAGCAAATCTAGCTCAGCTCAGCGTAGTCTCACTGCTATTCTAGCCCCTCACTACTTCTTCTTTGATTTTTTCATGATCTGCCCAGAATGCCTCAAACCTAAACACCTTCTCTCTTTGCTAGTAAGGGGGTTTTAGCTTCATTAGCAGGGGGCTGTGGTCTGAACCTATTGCTAGGAGAGCTATAATTTCGGCTCTCTCATCAATCCTTGGCCATTTTCCATTGGCTATATGCTTATCAATTTTCTCCTTCATACCACCCACTTCCCTCATATTGCACTATGTAAACTTACAACCTTTTACAGGGGAATCAAACAAATCATTATCCATAAAGAATTTTCTAAACACTTCAATCTGTTTGTTGCTTTGGGGTCTCACTCCATCTTTGTCCCATTGGAATAGAATTTCATTGAAGTCCCATATGCATTGCCATGCGTGATGCATGCCAGGATTTAAATCTGCCACTACTTCCCACATTTGTCTCCTTCTCCTGGGTTCCGGATTGCCATAAATGAATGTGCTAAAAATGTCTTTAGATTCATCTTCCATCCGGATTTTAGTATGAATGTAACTTTGGCACTTTTCCCCTACTTCAACAATACACCCACTGGTCCACATGAGGCGAAGCCCTCCACTTCTTCCAACTAGGTCCACTGTTTTAATGCCATCAAACCAAGTCTTCTTTTAGATTTTCTAACTTTTTTTCCTTTGTTTTTATTTCGATAAGAAACAAAAGCGAGGGTTTATTCTTGAGACATAAGTCCTGGAGTTCACGGACTATCAAGGCGACCCCTACCCCTCGACAGTTCTAACTTATGGTAGTCATTTGGGGGGTGGGGCATAGTCTGGCCCGCCTCTTCAGCCTTGTTGAAATTCTGGTCTGGTTGTTTGCTCTTTCCCCTGTCCTCATTTAGATCTATCCGTCTCACCTTCATTATTCTTCCATTAATTTGTGTCATACCTTCTCCAAACCTTTCTTGAGTGGTCTCTTCCTGGTCTTGTATGTTTCCTTCTGTTTTTCCTTTATCTCTTTTCAGGTTAAGACTTTTGATCACTGCTGTTGCAAGATCATTAGCTACAAGAGCCCAAGATTTTTTTTCTCATCTTCTGTGCCTTCTACATCTCCTTCAGAATCCTTTTCATTGGGTAATTCTACAAAATAATTCTGGCGTACTTCCATGTTCCTTGCTCTTCTTTTCCATCCCTTTGCTGCTGTGTTCTTTTTTTCCTGTTTGATGTTACTTATTCCATAGTTCTCATAGTCTTCGGTGCCGCCCATTTTGTTCACGGCTATTTCTCCTCCCTCCTTTATTTTCCCCCAATCCTCCTGCCATCTGTGCATGATATCCTGTTTGCATTCTTTATTCCTTCAGGTGGTTTCTCCTTCCAGCCTAATATTTAGCTTCAGGCTTCTTAGCCCTTGTTGTATTGGGCCCCTGTCCTCCTTGTGTTTTCTCTCTGCTAGCCCGCGAAGACCCATTCGGTTGATGTTTTTTATTGGCCTAATATCCACCCCTACTGGACACTTCTCCCACCTTTTTGAAAGATCTGTTATGGTCTGCCAGCTCATCCCCTTTTGTTCAGGATTTGTGTTCTGCCTTCCTTTTTCTGCATGCTCTTTTACGTTCTCTGCCCCAGGATTTCCACTCCTGTGTATCCATTCATATGCTTTCTGCTCCTCGTAGGTTTTGAATTGCATTTCCATGCTTTTTTTGTTTGACTTTTCCCCTCCTTGTTGGTCCATGACTCTTCTAGCCTCTGTTCTGCTGGGTCTATCATCTGACCTGATTTTCAGCCCTACAATTTTGTCATTTGCATAGTGCTTTGTGCCGTTGACTTCTCTGTTTCTCTCTAGCCTTTCTGTCTCGCTTGAGCTCCGCCCCTCACCGCCATGCAACCTCTTCCATGAGCTTTCTTTGATTATCAGGGTAAGAAGCTTTGCTGGTTTCCTACCTAAGTTTGGGCCATACCTTGGCTTGCCCTCATCTTCAGTATTCAGCTCACTCTCATTCCTGCATTCCTTTTGTTCATGGCCCAATCTTCTACATCTATAGCAGTACTCCTGAAGCTTTTCATACTTTAGCGTTATCCATTTTCTAGGCAAATTTTTCCTGGGTACCCAGAAACTAGTGCAGAAGGGCTCCTTAAGGTTTTTCAAGACTCTTACTCTCAGAAATGGCCTCGTGATCCTCCTTTCGACTATAGGATCTTCCACCTCAATGGTTTCTCCCAATTTGTTGCCTATGATTAAGCCATTTTTTGTATTCAGGTTCTCAAGGGTTAAGCCATGAGCCTGAACCCAATAGGTAGCGCAATTGAAATCCATTTCCTGGATTGATGAATCTGGCCTCCATTTTTGTATGTTGAGAAAATGCCCCATAATGTTCTAGTGTGATTCTTCTAGAATTCTCTTCACTGTATCCTCTTGATCAAAGTTAAAAATGAAGGTATTCACCCTGCATCAACAATCCTCAGCCCTTTTGGGTCTCTCCATCCCCTGCAAATCATTAACTTGACAGTCTTTTTATTTAGGGGCTTATCAGCTATTAGTTTGCCCACCAGACTCCTGTTAGCTAGATTCAGGGACTATTTTTCATCAGCTTCCAATAGCACCAAGTTATCCATCATCACCTGTTCTTCTCTTCTCTTGTTAATTTCTTGGTTTTCGTTTCTGCTATTCTCTCCCCTCTCCATGTAATGCCTTGCTACTTCTCCTTCTACTTCAGATTGAGGTTTTATACACCAGCCTCGGGTCAGCCTCAAATAAACTCACTAACTTTAAAACAACCTAGACAACACGTATAAAAAACAGAACACAAAGAAAACTCTCCTTATTGAGAGGAAAGTGTCTCTCCTTAGCGAGATGCAACATAGCCTCTCCTTATCAAGAGGAATATAGTCTCTCCTTATCAAGAGGAAAATAGCCTCTCCCATCAAAGTCAACCCATTCCAAACTCTCCATTTTAGAGGAATTTAAAATATGGAGTGTGGACTGGATTGAAATGGGTCTCCGACCCATCCAAACCCATTCACCCTTTTACTTTATAACATCTAAACAATGAGTCGGATATTAAACCCCCTTCATCCCTAACCTATCCTCCAGATCAAGTCCTAACTAGTCTTAAAATTGCGGCTGGATTACCATTTTGTATATATATATAAAATAAGATTTGCATATAAAATTACATAAATATACCTTAATATAAATATATAAAAATTTATTCTCTAATATTATATCATATTGTAGCATACATTAGAATATTCAATTATCTCTTCATTAATACTCAAAATCTTTTTTTAAAAAAAATTATACAATGGGTTTCTACGCTTATATCTAATTTTCAATTTAGCTCACAAACTTTATATTTTGACATCGGCTGCTTATATTTTACTATCGTTTCCAATCAAGTCACTATTGTGAGTATCTGTTATGACACCAACAAAAACTTGTTGATTTCGCTAACAAAATACTTAGGTGTCAACTGGGAATTCTTATGGGGAAATGGCAGGGACCAAATTAAAAACAAAGTAAAAATTTAGACACCAAATTGAAAATAAGGTAAAACTGTAGGGACCAAAAAAAGAAAAATTTAACCTTTTTCTTTTCAATTGTTGTTTATAAAATCATCATACAATTTCTCATTCATTTTTCTATTTTTATATATGCGATATTTGCACAATATGATTTTCTAAACTTTGGGGAAATGGATGATATTGACAAAAATAAATTATAGGATTTAGGATTTTAGGAGGGAATTTAGAAAAAAAAAATCATTTAAAGGGTATGAATATTTTATTATTTTGAATGTTATTTATAATGGATTTATAAATTGAAAAAGGCATTGCAATAATTTTTAGATTATAGAGACATTGTAATTGATTGTATAAATCTGAGCGAATTAGTGTTATTTCTCCAAAAATTCATAAAATAAGTCAATAATGAAAATATATGTAAATATATCAAATACACTTTTTAGTAAAATTATATTTAATATATTTATGTATTTTTTATAATTGATTTGGCCTATAAATTTTTTATAAATTGGGTTAGTATAATAAGTTTTATTAGATTTAATATTAAGTATATTTTTCTTTCAAGTTAATGATTTAGGGACACTTATCTTGGGACATCATTAACCTGAGGTAACTGGGCGAGATTATATATTACTACATATGATAAAGTTAATATATATATATATATATATATATATATATATATATATATATAGAGAGAGAGAGAGAGAGAGAGAGAGAGGTATTAGTCCACGCGGGATTACGATTTTTATACAATATAATATTTGATACCAAAAAAATACTAATATTTGATATCACTGTAAAACATTTTGCAATATAATATTTGGTGCATTAATGTATGACATTATAATGTAATATTGTGCAATATTTTACAATCAAGTGTTTAATAGTATAAGAATGTATATGATTATTTTGACAAAAAATGTCTCTTTAACCAAACCCTATTGTTATTTGTCACAATATTTTGATGTTCTTGATGGCTATGTCGACTTGAAAGAAAAAAGAGCAAAAGCAACAACCAGAAAAAACGCTAACGGGGGGGAGCCAACATCCCCATTAAATTTCTGGGTTCAAGCAATAATGGAGGTACCTACTAAAGTTTCTTCCTTTCCCCCAATTTTCAATTCGCTTTGAATCTTGAGTTTCATAATATGCAGAATGTGACCAAGAATGGGGATCTTACTGCGCAGTCTCTGAGGAACAAGATAATGGCGTCGAACCTTCTGGCTTCGACGGCTATAATGCTGAGTTCCATAATTGCTGTGTTGATGGTGGGCAGCGGGGATAAGCAGAATTCAGTTGTTTTAATGGTTGATTTCAGAAAGCCCCGTGCGCTGAGAAGAGAGAATGTGCAGACACTACATCCTGTATTTTCTAATTTACTATTGTCATTCCAACGTCTAGCTCTTGAAATTTAGAATACTTTTCTATCTCCATTTATGAAGATTTTTTATTTGAAATTTTGTTTTGGTAAGAGGTTGACTTTCAAAATTTAATATCAAATTATGCATCAAATATCTTAATTTTTTAAGTACTTAAAAATGCATATATAATATTGGATATATTATAAAAAATGTAAAAAGTAATTTTTTTTGCAAAAAATTTAATTTATTCTATTTCATTTTAAAATCAAAATATATTATATAAATTTCAATAATAATTTATAATAGTATTTACAGATTATTTATTAAAAAAATTAACAACATAAGTTAAACCTGTTTTATAAACAAAGATTTTATCAGATGGATTCACTTTCATCGATAAAATTGTAAAATTCGTAAGTTGGCCGTAAGTTAATTCTGTAATTTTAATTATTCTCAAATATTTTAAAAACATTGAAAATTTTAAAATATTTATTTATAAAATATTAAAAAAATACTTGCATGTTTGCCAGCCTTGTGAAAGCCTGGAAAACATAGGGCCATTTTGGTCATCACAATGACCGCAATCCGAGAGAGGTTCCTCTGGGCTCTGGCGACATAAAAATCTACGCCATACTCCATTTCCTTGATTCTCCAATTCCTACTGTGACTCATCTTCTCTTCTTTCTTTCTCCCCCGACCGATTCCTCAGGGAACGAGCCCATAAAATATTATCTTCTTATATTCAATTTCTTTAATTTGAGATTTTTCTATAAAAGGGTATATATATTTTCTTAAAAAATTATGGCGAGGAGACCGGACGAAGAATACGATTATTTGTTCAAAGTGGTATTAATCGGTGATTCGGGTGTTGGAAAATCCAATCTCCTTTCCCGATTTACCCGCAACGAGTTTTGCTTGGAATCCAAGTCCACCATTGGTGTCGAATTCGCCACTCGTACCCTTCAGGTCTCTTTCTTTCTCTCTCATTTACTTAGTGGCAACTTTTCATGACACTGCTAGTGGTGGTGGTTGCTATCTTATCTAATTTTGAGCATCATTTCATTTGGGAATCAATGGTATTAGTAAATGTTCTTTCTCTGTGTTCTAATGGGTAGTGTTTGATAGTTTTGTTTTTCACTTGAAATCATATTGGATCTGGGTTTGGTTTCATTCTTAACTGGATTTATCCTAGATCTGCTGAGGATTCTAACTGGGTTTCCCGGGATTTTCAAAATTCCACTATAACATTTTTTTTCTTTTATCTGAATTCGAAGTGAATGCCCATTTAAATTTGTATTCTTGGTACGACACAATGCGATTATATAGCAAAGTGTTCATTGTTATCTTGGTTATCAGTTTCCCGCTTGTAACACTACTAACTTATATTTCTTATTTTAAATACCTAAAAGACTTATAGATAGTAGTTTGTTGCTGATTATTTTATAATCCTTTTCTAGCGATTGCTATCTTTGCCTTGTTTATTGAATCCAGAAATATGAGTAATTTAATATTGCTTTTTTTGTTTTTTTAAATATACTACTTTGTTGTCATCAAAACTCTTAAAGTAGAATCTTCAATTTAAAGTTTAAAGCTGTTTGAATGTTCTTGAATTCTTTTGTATACTCCTTTGACTGTAGATATTGTTGTCATTGTCAGATTAAATTTCGGAAATGACTATCGTACATTAGTACCGTAATTAATTAATTCGGTTCCTTAGTCCTCAGCCTCGGGTGAGTTTATGGTGTTTTGTTCTAGTTTGGTAATTGAGGCTTCAGAACTTGTCTTTTTCCTTTTACTCATCTTTGTATCTTTCCCTGTATAATATTTCTCCCCTTTTTAACTTTTATAATATAAATATCTACTTTTCATTTCACTTAATCATTCTCAAGTCAGTAAAAGATAACAAATTTGTGGGAATGTGGGTAATATTTCATCTTACTTCGTTAGGTGTAAATGAACCAAGCTATTTGTGAGCCATTTACGTTCGCTGATTAAAAGTTTGAGTTTGGCTCGAGTTGTTCATTGAATGAATAAGATTGGTCTTTTTTTTCTAAAAAAAAAAAAACTGAGCTTGAAAATTTAGTGTTTTAGGTCGTTGATGTTACGAATAGTTGGTTATATATATAAATTATGTACATATGCAACCTTGGTACATACATGATATAAAAAATTCACAAGTTTTTAAGTTTATATGTACATATAATTATATGTCATATTTTTGATATTTTTATGAACTGGTTGAGCTTGATTGATTTATTAAACAAGTTGGGCTTGTTAGCTTGAGAAAAGCTTGTGCTTGATATATTTTAACTGAACAAGCTTTAGCATATTAATATTGGGTTCGACCACAGCTTAAGATGATAACTTTCAGCTTGTCTTGATTGATGTATTAGTGTGGCAAAATGAATGTAAATGCATTAATGCACTCATCCAGTGTTGTCATAAGGTAAAGAGCGGGCTGAGGTGGCAATGTGTCCTGCATCATTGATCGGGTTAGGTATTTAAAGAAGTGAAAAATTTTATATAACAAAAATTCACAAAAATAAGAATAATGCAAAATTAATTACAACAAAGTATCTAGAACATAAAATTAATCTAAAAACACATACTGGAACATGAAGTATCTCTCAATTTAAGTGCACATAGTACATACAACCAGAAAATACCAACAAAATCTGAAAATTTGTGAAAAAATAATCAAATAAATATATGTGGGCTGTGGTAGTAGCATACAAAGAAAATGTGTTCCAAATGGAGGGCTTTCATATGGAGAAGAAAGGAAAGTGGGAGGAAAGCTACAAGAAATGAGCCAAAATACCAAGAAACACACATCAACCCTCAACTCGTGCTCTCTGTCCCAGCCAATAACTTCTGCGAATGGATTTGGATTTTAAAGTACTTTACAAGGTAAAGTTGGAGTAAAAAAGACACAGAATGATAAAATTAATATTTAATTAGTAAATGGAATCCACTGATTCAGATTTAAATTATGCAATTTGTGTCTTTCTCTCTTCAACTTGACCTTGTAAAGTTCTTTCCAAACCACCTTGGAGCCCATGCTTCTAGCTTTTATAGTCCGCCCTCACCTCACATACTATGAAAGCCCATGCACTGCAGAACAGACTGAATCGGATGGAAGTTTTATGTGTTCTTGTGCTATTAAGCTTCTGATATGATTAATTAATTAACTCAATTATCTCATTGATGGCATGCATCTGCTTGTTTTGTTTTTGATAAAAAGATCCCATCTAATTATAATCAACAAGCTGGCCAGTATTTGAATTTTGAACTGTCTGCAGATGACTTGGCTATTAGATTTTAGTGCATCATCTGTGTTGTAATACCTACTACTTTACTTTCTGAGTGCAATTTTGTAATTACTTAGTTTGGTGTTTCTAGTATCTTAGAACCTAATAGCCTGATTGCTACTCATAAGGTTGTCTTCTAAATATTATTACTGACATTTTATGGATTTCATTGGTGAAAATGCTTTATAATTACTAAAATATTATATACACTGAAGAGTCAAATGAAAAAAAATGGGCCATGCATTTCCAGGTTGAGGGAAGAACTGTTAAAGCTCAGATATGGGACACGGCTGGACAGGAACGATACAGAGCAATAACCAGTGCCTACTATCGTGGTGCCCTTGGAGCTCTTCTTGTCTATGACATGACAAAACCAACTACATTTGAAAACGTTAGCCGATGGCTTAAGGAGCTAAGGGACCATGCAGATGCTAATATTGTGATCATGTTGATTGGGAACAAGACTGATCTGAAGCATCTGCGAGCTGTTGCCACAGAAGATGCCCAGAGTTATGCTGAGAAAGAAGGCCTTTCCTTCATTGAGACATCTGCTCTTGAGTCCACAAATGTTGAGAAGGCTTTTCAGACAATTCTTGCAGAGATATATCGCATAATAAGCAAGAAGTCTCTTTCTTCAAATGAACCTGCACCTGCCAGTGTTAAAGAAGGGAAGACTATCACAGTTGGGGGACCCGAAGCCAATAATACGAAGAAGCCTTGCTGTACATCTTGAAGTGTAGTAGTTTTGTATCAATTTTCTTTTCTCAGATTTTCTGTATCACTATGGTTTATTGTTGTGCTTGTTTTGTTTATCATTCTTTTTGAACCATATGTTATCAGGTTTTATAATGATTTCTTATGTTTCGAGCATAGTGAGGCATGTACACTTCTATAAAAGTTGTATTTTGATTTTTGAAAAGGAAGGTTGGTTTCAATTTAATACTTCACAGAATTTTATATCACTTTATAGAATCTTAAAGATATGATTTTACTTCCATTTCATTGGGAGGGGTATTAAAATGATAAAGACATCCTCTTTTAATAATAAATAAATTTGTTCATCGCGGAAATAAAACTATACTTTCAGCTACGTGGGTATTAATTTTTATTTATTTATTGAAGATATTACATAGGGAGAGAGAGTATGGAATAGAATTGGTATGTATTAAGACTTTTGATACTTGTGTCATTTGAGTTCAAACTTGATGATGTTTGGTACTAGACAAATTTTAATAAGGATGTATCAAATTAATCTGGACGGATCAAATTTGATTTAAATAAAAAAAATTGATTAAAATATGTTTAAATTAAATTTAAAAAAAATTGATTGCTTTGATTTAATTTTTGATTTAAAAAATGTAAATAGAATAAAATTGAATTAATCAATTAAAATATAATATATTATTAATATATATTAAATAAATTATTATTAAATAAAATTGTTCAAGGTACTAGTTGCGAGCATCACTGCCACTGGAGCATCATTATGTATAACTCTGCTTCATTGCACACTGCCTTCTCAAGCCAACTGTTGTGGCTTTTAACATGTTGTACGAGTGACTTTATTTTTTTTCTGCCGCCTTTTCTTGCAGCTAGTACCCGCCATGCTCTTCAATCCCTGCGCCCTAGGCCTGCTGTATGGCAATCGTAGCCTGAGCAGCGGACGCGAAGACCAGACGCAGTTTTCTTGGGCGAGGTTGGCAGTGAGGCAAAATCGTATTACAGTTCCAAAAAAAAAAACAATTAAAAAATTAAAAAATAAATTAAATTGAACTATTTTTATCTAATTGAATTTAATTTGGTTTAGTTTGATTTTAAAGACTTTAACTAACTAAACTGAATATATTTATTTTTTGTCTAAATTTATATAATCAATTTGGTTTAGTTGAATTTTTAAAATTAAATCAAACTAAATTGTAAACACCTTTATATTTTAAGATTTTTTAAAAGTAAAGTGAGAATAAAATATTTTTATGTTTGATATAAGAGATAAAATATCATTATAGGCATAAAAGATATCCCAAAATGAAAGTTTATAAATAAAAGCTGAAACTTTCATTCTCAAAATTGGAAAAGACAGATTTTTGTGGGAATGAGAAAATGTTGAAATGTCACTACAATAAACTGGAATTTCAGTGGCGATTTTTCTGTGGCGACTATAAAAAGTCGTCACTGAAAAGTATTTTTAGTGGCGATTTTCTGTAGTCGCCACTGAAAGATAAACTTTTTGTGGCAACTTTCTATAGTCGTTACTAAAAATACATTTTCAGTGACGACTTTGAGGAGGTCGCCACTAAAAGTAAAAAAATTATCTAGATAAACTTTCAGTGGCGACCTAAGGTCGCCACAGAAAGTAGAAATTCACTTTTTTATCTTTTTTTCCCTCTTTTTACATTTAACAAAATTAAAATTTTAGTTATAAGATAAAAAATACGTTAAATATTTACTAATAAAATAAATTCAAAATTTTTTTAACTTGAGTTAATTTTTTTATTAAATACTAAATTAATAAGGCAAAATTTTAAAAATCAAATTAATAATGTATATATCTTTGAAAATTCAAAATAACTATTTAATTTAAAAAAATGATAAAGGAAGAAAATTTTATTGTTATTGAAATATATTAAAGAAATTTTTTTAAAAAATCCAAATATATTTTCCCGAAATCTCTGAACATATATCTCTTGAAGTATAAAAATTGTACTGAAATAATTCTCACAATTATTATATGTCTAAATTAAAACACCCAAAAGAGAAGGGGGTTTAAATTAAACAATTTACAAAGTCATTATACAATTAATGAAAGGATGATGAAATAATTAATTAAATTTAATGATTTCATACTTAAATTATTCTTTGTGATTGTGCTTTTTTTGTTTTTTGTTAGGAATTGACTTCGTAATTTTTTTTTATATTTGAATTTTTGAACTATAATATAATTAATTATTTTATATAATCAAATATAACGAAGGATATCATAATTTATGTTGGCGACAACATGTGTAAAAAATTGTTAAGTTTATTAATGTTATCTTTTAATCTCTTTTTTGTTCTTATCACTTGATCGTTTTATTTTTATTGAATTTTGTCTAATTTTATCTTTTTATTGTTAAAAAGTGTTATTGTTATTAATTTTTTCATGTTAGATTACCACATGATTTTCCTCAAAACCAAAAGTTGAAATCAATTAAAAACTTCTCTACAGTAATATGAAAAATAAACAAGTTCATAAAGATATTTCATATTGTGATTTTGTTAAAAATAAATAAATAAATAAATAAATAAATGGTAATAAAAAAATTACCACAAAAATAAAATGTTTAATTGATTACAAATAATATATTTTTAAATTTTAATATAATATTAATAATATTAATATATAAAATTATATTAAAATTAATTCAAATTAGTGTCTTAATTGAATGTATAAAATTTAAACAGCATTTAACAACAATATTTTTTTTGCGTCTATTTTTTTAATTCTTTCGAAATATCTATCTTTAAGTCTTTATCTATTTTTATGTGACTATTATTATATCTCTATTTTTAAGTATTTTTCTCAAATATTTTTTTTGTCTCTCAATTTTTTTTTATCATTTTTTTAATTTTTTCTTTAAAATAAAGATAATAAAAAAAATAAAAATCTCTACTAAAAGCTATCTTTTTTGTGGCGACTTTGTAAAATCCACTAAAAGTAGTCCAATAACAATTTTTCCTTTGACGTATGCTTTAGGGTTGCCACTAATTGTATTTTCTAAAAAAAAAAAAAGGAGTAAAGTAAAAAATGAAGCCACGACCCTTGAACTCAATTTCCCCTGAACTTCCACATCGTCTTCTCTTTCCCTCCCACACCCAAATCTCCCTCCCCCTTTTTCACCCACCAGCCCTAAAATTTCGCATCGCTTTTTCTTTCCCTCCAACACCCAAATCTCCTTCCCTCCTTTTCCCGCACCAGCCCTAAACCCTTTTTGTATCCATCGCACATCCAAATCGCCCTCCCCCATTTTCTCCCACCAGCACTTTATGCAATAAACGCCTCTAACTGAGCAAGCACAGCAATGAATCGTGGAGCATCGTCAAAGCACTCCGTGGGTCTAGAGCAAGCACAATATTACTTTGGCCGCATGGTTACGATGTGCGCCTGCCAAGTATATGGGTTTCCTCACAAAGAGTCTGTATCTTTCAGGTGAAACCAGTGTTTTTTTTGTTGATTTGAATATGTTTTAAACTCCCAAGTCTTGATTCTGCTTCCACAGTCCACGCCCATCTTTGAAGGTTCTCAATGTTCTGTTTATGAAGTCATTCCTTTTTGTATATATTTATTGGCTGTCTCAATCATTCATTTTAATACACTTGAGCAGGTTGTCCTTGTATATGGGCTGAAAATGATGAAGCCTTGGTATACCAGGAGAGGAATGCTTCGATTGTTTATTTGCTTTTTCTTGATTAATAATACTATGGTAGAATCTTTTGTGTTTTATTTGGGCTGCTTTAGGTATAAGTGTTGTTGCACACTGGTTTTTTTTGCCATTGTTAATCCTTTAAAAGAAAAATCATAGATACAAACAACACTAGTTTTTTTTAGCCATTGCAAGGCAACATACACTACAAGAAAAATGGTGGGTCCTTGGAATGACATTTTAAGAACAGGGTTCTTGGACACAACATGAACGCAGTCCACTGCCTTACTGTCATAAACAACAACTAGGGTTAGTAATAAGCAGAAGACATGCATAAGGTATAAAGCCATTCTTGTTTCTGGAAGTCGTAGTTGGATTTTTCAAAATATGTGTTAGGTGCTCTTGGGATTTTATATTGTTTGGTAATGAAAATTAGGCTCAGGATGATGCAACAACAGATATTTTATTTTCTTCTCTGTCTTCTTTTGAAATTGAAAGCCCCATCCCACTTGGATCCCACTCAGCTGAAACTAAATTGATTTAATGCTAAATTGTATTGTAAAATCCACTAAGAAAGTGTATTTTGATCAAGTCAAGCTGTCGCTGCATAATTGCCCACCTATTCTTATCTTGCATTTTCTTTTGAAAGTTGAACTGGTCAGAATGGGTAAGACGGTGGTTGATGGGCTTAAAGGAGATGTCTGAAGTTATTTCAGACATAGTGGATAGCTAGGGTTGCTTGAAATAGGGAAGGTTTACAAGGAAGGAGGTGCTGTAGGGAAGATTAATGGGAAAAAGTGAAGGGCTGCTAGTGGGTTCCTTTCTCTTATACCAAGTCAATAAACAGAGAAAAGGTATTTTTCTCATTCATAGAATAACATCACTTTTTTTCTCCTACTGCTATATATTATACTTTTCTTGGTGCCTTGATTTTGATGGTAGTTCTTGATGCTGTAATTGTTGGCATGGATATGCTTATAAAGAAATTTGGAAGAAACTAACAAGGGAAAGAAACGTCTGTGTCTTATCACAAATGCACAATGTCCAATAAAAGATCCATTTTAAGGAATAAAAAAGGATAATCTATCATCAGAACTGTATTATGTGTTAGAAAATGACTATAATTAAACTTACAAAGGACAGTAAACAGGGGCCTGACAATTAGATTTGTATTATTCTAAAGATCTCACCTTAATCCTCAGTTTTGGGCTAATTTCAAGATCACCTCTGAAAACTGTAACCGGAGATATATTTTGAGTTCCAAGAGCACCAAATAGTGAAATTGAATTCTCCACATACAGTAACCTTGTAGCTGTTTCCTTTGAAAAGATATTTAACAGAATCATTCTCATCCATTATTCTCTTTTTTGCTGCTTGACTAAACTTTCCTCTCAATTATACTTCCCATTCTCATGCCATGGACAGTCATTTGTTTAGCAATGGTGGTATCGATATAAATATCTAATTTCTATTTATAATATTTAGGAATATTTAGATATATAAATAATTAGATAGAATAGAAATAACTCAAATTCTTTTATAAATTAATGTCTAATTCTAAGTTAATAGAATGATTATTTATAGCCATTAGATTAGATCTAACTATTCTAAATTAATATATGTAATTCTCTTTTTTTCTTTCTTATTTTGATGTCCTGTTAACTATTGCAAGTTAAGAACATTGCATATACATTGCAAAATTGTTACTCTTTAACATTAAAACTAGAAAAGTATTTTCTACCAAATTATTAAAGGGTTGAAGTGGTGATTATAGTTGAAAACACATATTTTGGAATTTTCTTCTAATTCAATATGTCACTCTTTTTCTATCTTTCTGAGTGCCTAGTTATTTTCTTGAGCATCACTTTCTGGTTATCCTGTACGTGTATAGCTTTTATATGATATCTCCTTTTGATTTTAATGCTTGTCATTTTCTAAATTTTGTTTAATATTTATTATGCATAGGTAATTGATCACACAAGAAGTGAAGAACCACTTGTTATTGGATTAGTTCTTGGGAAGTGAGCATGTTGAATTTTGTGGCTTCTATCTTAGTTTATTTGGTTTTGTAAGCAAAACATTGCATTGGTGGAAAACTGCAGTACCATCATATGTTTCTTTTTAGTTATTTGATGAATAAGGGCCAATAAATTTACATTTCCCCTGTGATTAATCAACCATTTTAGCAGCCTGTCTTTTTTATTATTATTATTATTATTAGAAAAACTGCTGATCATAAAATGATTGTCTTAGTATGACCTCCTCTGAAGTCAACTTTACTTCAAAAAATTGTTGTATTTGAATTGAAACTCAAATTTTTCACCAGAATCTTTGTGTTTATTATGGTTCTTTTATGCAAAATACCTCCTCTGAATTTAATTTTTTAAGATATGGACATATACATGCTAGTTTAAATTCATTAATATGTAATATAAGTGGAGTTTTAACCTAAGAAATATTGAGTTTGAAAAATTTATCTCCTTTAATATATATGTTTTTTATTCTTATTAAACAGGATATTACGAGGAGATACTGTTGTTGGGATGGTGAATCTAGCATGGAGATCATATATGTGGATGCACAAGAAGCACTTATGGTGGATTGTTTAGGATTAGTTAGTTTTATTTATAATTAGTTATTCTTTTTTTTTTGAAATTAACTAGTTACATTATATTAAATATTTGTATTTGAATTAATTGTGTTTAAATAAAAATTTAAATAATGATACTTTTTATTATGATTTGAGCTAGATAACTAATTTTTAAGTTTTATTTTTTAATTATTATATTTGTACTTAAATATAAAATAATTAATAATAAAGAAAGAAATATAAAAAAATACATTATACTTTTAGTGGCGACTAAAGTCGCCACTAAAAGTGAGTACATATGCATATTTGAGTTTCGGTAACGACTAAAGTCGTCGCTAAAAATTTACTTTTCGTGGCAACTTGAAAAAGTCACCACCAAAAGTAGATTCAGTGGCGACAGAAGTTGTCACTGAAACTTTACTTTTAGTGGCGACCTGATAAAGTTGTCACTAAAAATATACTTTTCGCAGCGACTTTTATTGTTTTCAGTGGCGATTTTAGTCGCCACTGAAAATTACTTTTAGTAGCGACTACTAAAGTCGCTACCAAAAACTTTTAGCAACGGAGTTATCAGTAACGACTTGGTGGCGACTAAAAGTCGCCACTGAAAGTCTTTAGTGGCGACTAAAGTCGCCACTGAAAGTCTTTAGTGGCGACTAAAGTCGCCACTGAAAGCCGATTTTTTTGTAGTGATGGTCAATCAAGAAAGCCTTCAATGATTCACGCTTGAAATCCTCTATTGCTCTGCGTTCTCCATCTTTGTTCTCCTTTTACCAAGAATTTTAGGCCTACTAACCATGCATTGATGAATATTTTTCATTTGAGGCCATCAATCCAAATATATGGAACGTTCTTATATGAGAAGTACAAGGGTACTCTATTTATTGTGAGTGGACAAAACAATGATCATCATGTCGTAACTCTCACATTCGCCATAGTTGTGGGTGAAACAAAGGATGCATGGGTGGTTTCTAAAATTGATTTGTCAAAATGTCGTGATTCATGTAACTAAAATATGTTTGACTTCTAATAGAGGGAGCAGAATATGTGTAGCAATGTTTCCTAAGTTAGTTGGTAGTCTTTGCTAGCACATCATGTATTGCATTTGCCACACAGCTAACAAATTTAATTGCAAGTTTAGGAACTCATTGTTTAAGCAAATGATAATGGACATGGGTAAGTTACTTTTACCAACCCTTCTATCTTGGACATCCTTTATAACTATACATCACATGTCAATAATGTTCTTTTTGTGTGTGTTGAAAACAACTTACAAGGTACCAATACTAGCCGTACATTGTGGAGCAAAAGATGGAGGAGCTACGTATAATGGATCATCATTTTACTAATGGGATCAATAACATTTAGAAAGAGCAATGTGTCGAGCATATGATAATGGCCAACAATATGGGCACATGACAACCAATCTGGTAGAGTGCATCAGCCATGTCTTTAAATGTACAAGGCAGTTGCTAATCATTGCACTTGTAAAGGAAACCTTATATAGATTGGCAACATACTTTGTTTATCATAGTAGGCAAGCTATCACCTAATTAATAGCATGCCAAGAGTATTACGATGGTCACGAAAATAAGAAAAAAAATTAAGAAAGTGCATCCTCGTGCATGGTTTGTTCCTTCAACAGGGCATTTACTGCGTTCAAAGTAGAGGAGCCTATTAACTTGCGTTTAAAGCTATTTGGTCTTACTTGTAGGGTTAATTGGGTTAATTTGGATAATAGACATTGTGATTGTGGTAATTTTACTTCACTGAAGTACCTTTATTGCTATGTCTTAACAACATGTGCTTACTAATCAGGATATGTTGCGCCCAAAAGGGAGACCTAAATAAATTTGAATTAGGAATGAGATGGACGAAAGGGAGCCAAGAGAGCTACCTAAATGTAGACTTTGTATGCAAATAGGGTATAATTACAAAACATGCCCTTCTTGTAAAGGCATGAAAACCACACCTCAATGATTATATGTAAATATTTGATGTAACATTAAATTAGTGTAATATTCAATGTGACATTGATTTAATGAAATATCACATTGTGATATATTTGATGCATGATTAGTTTGCAATGATTATATATTTTTATGCAAGTTCACAATTTATTTGATGTAACATTAATTTAATGAAAAATCATATTATGATTTATTTTATATGTGATTAGTTTGTAATTATTATATATTTTTATGCAAGTTCATAGTTTAAAATATGTAATGTTGGTTTAATGAAATATGATATTGTGATTTATTTGATGTGTGATGAATTTGTAACAATTATATCTTTTCAAGTTCATAATTTATTTGTGTAACATTGATTTATTGTAATAACTTATTAGGAATTACTTGATGTATGATAAGTCTGCAATGGTTATATATTTATATGAAAGTTCACAATTTATTGTATTACATAATTTTTTTTTGCAAATGGAACAAGCGCTCGCAAATGTGATCAACCCTAGTGTAGATTACCTATCATTGATTACATATAAAAGGTCCTTGTCTTAGAATTAGTATGACATAGTTATGTGAGTTAAATTTACAAAGTACACAACCTTTATTTATAATATTTTTAATGTTATGCTTACATATTTTGATTGCCATAAGATTGCGTATGCTTTGAGAATGTTACTCCACACAGTTGAAGAGTGGTAATTCTATCCATGCTATTGTGCCATATTTGATTTGTGCAAGATTTTATAGGCCATCACATCTTGGATTCTTTGCCCTTGATAACTCACATAAATCTACATTGGTTGAGAGGTGGAATTTGGAGACCTATCCTGGAGGATGTTGCCATTTAATTGGGCCTCCCTATAGATGTATGCCAGTTACAAGTAGTACAACCAAGGATTGGCCTGGTGAATGAAAGCGCATGTTAGGGTTTGTTGACTTACACAGTGAAAGGGAAAGTAAGAAATCTTATTGATCTGAAAATGACCAGTACAAGTGTTTATGTAACGAACAAACCTATGAACTAACTATCTTGCCTAGCTGTCATCCTATCTGGACAAACTAATCTAGCTTATATATTGATTAACCATCAAACAAATAAAACCAATTCACAAAATAATAGAATTATAAATTGTATAACAATAATATCCCCCCCTCAAGGTGGTGCATAAAGATTCTGTATGCCTACCTTGACTATGGAATGATGAAAGGAAGGAGATGGAAGGGCCTTAGTGAGACAATCAGTCAACTGATGAGAGGACGGAACATGGAGCAAATGAATTAATCCAGCTTGAATCTTCTCCCGAATCAAATGACAGTCAATGTCAATATGCTTGTAGCACACATTTGTTTTAGTTCTCCCGAATCTTCTCCCGAATCAAGTAGCATTGTGAGCAAGATAGATGGCAGATTGATTATCACAATAGACAGAAGCTGGAGAAGAAATAGAAATACACAAATCTCGAAGCAGATAGGTAAGCCATTGAATCTCACATGTAACAGCAACAAGAGCACGATATTCAGCTTCTGATGAAGAACGTGCCACTGTAGATTACTTTTTGCATTTCTAAGAAATGAGACTGCTGCCAAGGAAAATACAAGAACCAGAAATGGACCGACGAGTAACAGCACAAGAAGCCCAGTCAGAATCAGAGTAGGCTTGAATATTCAAAGTAGAAGAAGCAGGAAAGAATAACCCTTGACTAGGAGCTGCTTTAAGATACTGAAGAATTCTATGTAAAGCCTGCAAATGATGAGTGGTGGGACAATCTACAAATTGAGAAAGGTGCTGCACTAAGATCAGATCGAGTATTGTACAAATAAAGCAATTTCCCAATGAGTCTTGATAAACAGAAGCATAAGGAAGAAGACCAGCATCTCTGGAAAGTTTGGAGGAAACAACCATAGGAGTGATAGCAGGTTTATAATGAAGAAAACCAGCATCTTATAACAAATCCAAGGCATACTTGCGCTAACATATATTAATTCCAAAGGCAGATCTAGCAATCTCAAAGTTTAAAAAGAACTTCAAAGAACCTAGATCCTTAATTTTAAAAGAATCATGTAAGAAGGCCTTAATCATGGTAATCAAATTCATATCATTAAAAATAAGAATAACATCATCCATATATACCAATAAGGAAATAAAAGAGGAACCATCCCATTTTGTAAAAAAAGAAGGATCAGAAAAAGCTTGGAAAAAACCTTTGGATAACAGTGTCTCAGTTAATTTGGCATTCCATTGCCTACTTGCCTGCTTCAAACCATACAAGGATTTCAGCAACTTACATACTTTAAGAGAAATGGGATCATGAAATCCTGGTGGGGGAATCATATAAATATCTTCAAACAAGTCACCATGTAAGAAAACATTATTAATATCAAGTTGATGCAAATGCCAACAATGAATAACAGCAAGGGCAAGAAGAAATATGATAGTTTTCATCTTGGCCACAGGGAAAAATGTATTAAGATAATCTACTATATTTCTTTGAGCGTATCCCTTGGCAACTAACATTGCCTTATGCCTCTCAATACTCCCATCAAAACTGTATTTAATCTTGAATATCCATTTGCAGTCAATGGGTTGCTTATTAGGAGGTAAATAAATTAAAATCCAAGTATTGTTCTATTGTAGAGCATTAATCTCAAGCTGCATAGCATCTTTCCAACATTGATGCTTAAGAGCCTCATTGTGAGTCCTAAGTTCTGTATGATGAGTGATTTGAGCAGTGAAGATTTTATGTGTAGGACTAAGTCTATGGTCAGAGTTATGAGCAATGATAGGGTGAGGATGAGAAATGGAAAGGGCAGAATTAAAATGAAAAGAGAGCAAAGTGTAAGAATAGTCCTACAAATAGGAAGGAATCTGATGCACCCTGGAACTTTTTCTAAGAACAGGAGGAGAATGAGAAACAAAAGGGGATGAGGAAGAAATGGCAGGGAGGGGATTAGCAGAAAATTGAGAAGAATCTGGTGAAGAAGAGGATGAGACTAGAGAAGGGAAAGTAGAAGGAGAAGGAGACGTATAAGAAGGAATAGGATCAGACAAAGGAACATGAAATGATGTAGGTAAAACATGTTCATAAAAATAAATATTTCTAGAAATAAAAACTTTGGAAGAGTGAAGATCAAATATCCGATAGCCTTTGGTGGTGGCAGGAATGCCTAAGAATACACACTGGACAACCCTAGAATCAAATTTGCTTCGGGTGTGAGAAATTGTAGAAGCAAAACACAGACAACCAAAGACCCTAAGATTCTCAAAGAATGGTGTAGTGTTATAAAGGAGTTGAAATAGAGTGTTGTTGGAAATAATGGGAGAGGGTGTGTGATTAATGAGATAGACAGCATGAAGAATACAATCAGACCAAAAAATGGTAGGGATATTGGATTGAAATTTAAGAGCTCTGGCTACATTAAGGATATGTTGATGCTTTCTTTCTACAATAGAATTTTGCTGTGGTGTGATGTATGATGCCTCTAGATGCATAAAAATCAGGAAGACTAAATTCTTGGCCATTATCACTCCTAATACATTTAACCTTGGCAGAAAACTGTGTTTCTACATGAAAATAAAAATTTTGTAGAATATGTTTGGTCTCAGATTTGGATTTCATGAGAAAAACTCAAGTGAACCTACTTTTGTCATCTACAATGGTTAAAAAATACTTATGACCATAGAAAGAAACAATGTTGAAGGGTCCACAAATATCCACATGTAATAAATCAAAACAATGAGAAGAAGCAGATTTACTGTGAGGAAAAGGTAATCTCTTTTGTTTGGCAAAATGACAAATATGACAAAGATCAAAAGTAGGTACAATTATAGAATCATCCAACAAATTGAGTAATTTCAATCTAGGGGTTGATAAATGCCCCATCCTATAATGCCAGACATCACGAGAATTAAAAGTATTGCATACAACATAATTGGAATGAAAATGAGATGAATATGAGATGAACTGATAGAGATCATTTGTCCTTTTAGCTAACCCAATCATCTTCGAAGTGTGAGGATCCTGAAGAAAATATAAATCCTTATGAATGATAATACAAAGAGAATTAAATGAAGTGAGTTTGCTGACAGATATGAGATTGAAGGAAAAAAGAGGAACATAAAGGACATGATGTAATGTAAGGTTGGGTGACAAAATAACAGTTCCAATGTGTGTGATTGGAACCTTTTGTTGGTTAGGAAGAGTGATAGAGACGTTTGAAACAGGTTGATAGGTGGAAAATGCACTAAGTGAACATGTAATATGATTTGTAGCGCCAGTGTCTAAAATCCATGTCATACTATGAGGCATATGAGCATCAATGCATGAAAGAGAGATACTACCTGGATTCTCTACAGTTGGAACAAAATTGGATTTGAGATGATTCACTTGTGCAGTGGAGCCAAGGTTGGCTTGTTGTAGTAGGAAGAGAAGATGATTATATTGGCTTTGAGTGATAGGTACTCTGTTATCAGCCTCAACAGGTGCCATTGACTCATGGACCAAATTATCATAAGAACTGTCAACAGGAGTTGATTGTCTTGGTACAGGTTCTGAATCAGTGAACTGTGCATGACCACTCTTATCGAATTGATAATTAGTATTCACATGATTGGCTTGCACAGCATTGGTTCTATTTCTACTTCGATACCCGATCGGATAGCCATGTTTTTTATAACAAACATCAACAGTATGTCCAAACAAATTGCAAAATGTACACTGAGGTCTTGCTCCTTGATTAGAATAGAACCTCCTCTGACCTATGGCAGGATTGCTAGAGGTAGAGAAAGAAGGATGAGAATAATTCCTTTGAGAGTATTGCTGAGATCCAAAATTATAAGTCCTTTTTCCTTGTGTAGAATTGTTCAATCCTTGACTAAGAAAAACAGAAGCATCTTCAACTTTATCTAAGCTCCAGTAAATTGTCTCTTATGGTGCAACACTAAGAAAAATAGCTTATTGATAGTAGGAAGTGGTTCCATTAACAGGATCTAAGACCTCACAATGGCAAAATTCTCATCTAATCCTTTCAGAAACCAAATAGAGTAATCATTTTGCTGCCACCTCTTTACGGCTTTAAGAGCATCACAGTTACATTGTGGAGTGCAAGTACAGATTGGAACAGTTCCGAAATTCGAAAATTCATCCCTCAAAATCTTAAGCTGAGTGAAATACTCAGTCACGGTTAAGAAATTTTGCTTGAAACTAAAAATGTCTTCCTGTAACTCAGAGATTCTAATAGCATCTCCTTGAGAAAACCTATCATGTAAATCCTTCCATACCTCTATAGCAGTATCAATCCATAGTATACTCTTTGCAATCGACGATGAAAGTGAGCGAACTAGCCACAAATACACCATAGTATTACATCTTTCCCATATTGAATACAGCGGATCGGTCTTATTTAGAACGTCTATACTGCCATCAATAAATTTCAGCTTATTCTTCGATAATAATGCCATTCTCATGGATCGATGCCATGAATGATAGTTCGATCCAAAAAATTGTGGTGAAACAAGAACGAGAGACGGATTCTCGTTCAGATGAAGATAAAGATGACTAGACGGATTATCTTTAGGTCTAGTGTTTGTTTGAAATGCTTGCCTCTGTGTGATGGGAGTAAGGTGACTGTTTATAGCATTTGAATAGGACATTTTCGATGGCTTTTAGTTTTGAATCACAGTTTGGATGTTGAGAAAATTATAAAAAGGGATAGAAAATTCAGAGAAAAATTATGCTCTAGTACCATGTTGATTTACATGGTGAAAGGGAAAGAAAGAAATCTTATCCATCTAAAAATGACCAGTGCAAGTGTTTATATAACGAACAAACCCATGAACCATCTTGCTTAGCTGTCATCCTATCTGGACAAACTAATCTAGCCTGTATATTGTATTCACTGTCAAACAAATAAAACCAATTCACAGAATAATAGAATTATAAACTGTATAACACTAATAGGGTTGCAATAGCCACTTGACAATAGTCAAGGCTAGCAAGTAAGCCAAGCTTGGTTGCACAAGAACTTTGGTACTATGCCCGACATTACTATATAACAACAATTTGGACTCTATTCTCATGAACGTATCATTATGTTTATTGGCAGAATTTTGTTTATAGAAAAGTCTTTCTTGAAGATGTATCTCCAATATCTATCCTTATTGGAAGACTTTGATGTGTGTAGGTGATATAGTTAGGGCTTAGTTTTTCTTTTGGGTACTTGTATAGGGAGTTGTGTCAATCCACTAACGTGAATATGACTGATATTGATGGTTTTCTACAACAACTACAGATATGGACCTAGGTTCGATCCTTAATTTTGGTTGCCAAGAGGCTAGGTCTTATGTTGAGTAACCTTCTCACTATAACATACCACAGTCTTTAGGCCTTAAGTATGACACTTTATTACTTAGAGTATTTAAATCTTGTCAAATTGTTGGTTATACTCACATTCAATTTTTTCTTCATTGTTATATTACACAGGTGGACAAATTTTAAAGATGTACTAGATACCACTGTCCACAACCTTATGTATTACAGATATGACTTAGATCAAATCAAAAAGGATAAGATATAATTTGTGTAGCTAATATTTTATTTATTGATGTTGTCTTAACTAATGTTTACATTTTTTTTTCACATTCACCCTTATTAATATTTACCTTTCCTTTTGTCAGTTTATATGATAGCCAAACAAAGCCTTACTGGATAATAATGAAATACATCCTTGTTATTTTTCAAGGTTTGAGTTGTGGCATATATATGTACCTCTCAGTTGTTATTGGATCATTAATTGTCACCACTTAGACAAAGTGATGAACCCGTTTGGGATGCAAGAACATATTCCCTAGGCAACCCATAAACTTAATTGCATTGCACGATTTGTAGTTAAATGTTAAGATGAAAAGAGTTTGGAGTGACAAGCATGCCCAATACATAAATATTTGTAATAATAGAAAAAACTGTTTGATTTTGGCAGCCCCTTTCAAGAGTTTCTTGAGTAATACCTTTGGGACATACTTAGGTTGGCCTTCTTTTAACCTCTTCTACGATTTGTCATTTTTGGGTATGGCATATAGCACACATTTGTTTTAGTTCCCCCACCCGGGGGGGGGGGGTGGTGGGGGGACATCACATACACCAGAATAGTTCCTGTATAGAAAGCAACTTGAGCTAAACATCAACTCTACTACTTCCATGACACTAAATTGTCTAATACCACCATACCAGTCACCTAATGTTGGTTTTAGTATGGAGCATGGTGTTCCCCTCCTTGAGTATGCCTAACATGACACTGAAGGTAAAGATATATAGGCAAAGGAACAAGAAGTTCGCAAACAACCAAGACACAAGTTAGAAGGACTAGTGTGACACCAGAGGTTTGTAAATAACATAATTTTTATGCGAAACAAATAATTCCCACATTTCATTACATGTATTTAAATTTTATGGAAAGTTAATAATTAATTCTCTTCCAAAATTTCAAATTTTTCACAAGGTACACAATTCATTAATTTTCTCTTTATGCAAAGTTTCATGCACAATAAATAATTACTTCTAACCTTTTTCAATTTTCTTAAAAAAATTTAAATTTCATGCAAAGTAAATAATTTTTTTTCTTTTTTTAAATTTCTAATTTTTATGCAAGCCAATTAATTCATTCTCTTTTTTTCTTATAAAATGGCAATATTTCATTTAGAATAAAGCCCAGCGGCGCTTCCAATAATTATAGAAATTTTAGATATAATAATAAATTAATGTTTATAATTTTTTATTGAGCTAGAATGTGAATAAAACTATTGATCCCTTAATTTTTAAGATAAAAATTCTTCATGATCATCGATGTTGTAGCAAAATAATAACTTCTATTTACTTGTTGAATTAAATTAATTTTTTTAAAATATCATAATATATTTAAACTAAAACAAGGAAAGCCACTAAAATGCCAATGAGACGGCGGCAACAACATTGACTCTAACAATAGCGGAACAAAAATTTAAAATCTCTCAGATTTACTTAAAAGAAGACATATTGAAAGTTTTTTTTTAGATCTATTATAAAAGAAAAATCCAAGGGATTTATTTGCAAAAAAGGAAAGAGTAGAAAAAGCAGAAGAGAATAAGAAAAAAGGAAGAAAAGAAAAGAAAAAACAAAGAGAAATCTTTTCTCCATTTATATTGCACTTGGAGAAAAGACTATGAGAAAGAGGGGGAAAGGGGGGGGGGGGAAGCGTTCCTTCAATTTTGCTCCGAGTGAAATATATAAGTTACTCATTAATTTATTCTTACAATAAATAACTTTTCCATTTTTTAAATTTTTTATACAAAATAACTAATTCTTTTATGCAACATTTTCAAGCACAATAAACAATTATTTCATCTTCTTACAAATTATTAAATTTTATGAATTTTTTTATCTTTATTAATTTTTATGCAAAATAGATAATTCTTTTTATGCTCAATTTTCATGCACAAAATAATTATTTCTAAGTTTTTATGCAAAATTTTCATGAGTTTTGTGGAAGTTTTCGTTTGCATAAAATTTAAATTTTATGCAAACCAATTAATATTTTCTTTTTGTATGAAGTTTAAAATATTTAAATTTGTGCAAAACAAATAATTCCTTTCGTTTCCTTGCATGCACTATTTTTAAATTTCATGGAAAGTGAGTATGAACTTCATTCTCTTTCAAAGTTTATGCAAGGTACATAATTTATTATTTTTTTATATTTTTTAATTTTATGCCAAATAATGAATCATTTAATCTTATTCCGATTTTTCTAACTTTTATACACAACAAACAAATTTTCTGAATTATTTCATCTTACAAATTTTTATATTTTATGCAAAATAAATAAAATTTTCATTTTTCCCTAAGTTTTAATTTTTTTTGCAATAATTAATTCATTTATTTTCTTATAAAAATTTAACATTTTATTTGTCATAAGTAATTTTTGGTTATGTTTACAACCAATCACAATTGTTTTGGGCCACATACAGAGAGACCCAGAGAGCAGAGAAAACAACTCGGTCCAGCTTTACTGCAAACCAATGGAAGAACCAGCCGAAGCAGCACACTTTGGGTTAAATTGCAAAAGAAAAAAAAAAAATCCATTCGACTCGTTTGTCCTGGATTTAAGTCCAGACCAATTTTGTTTTTTCTTAAAAGTCAAGCCTAATTCATTTGGCGTGGATAGAGTCCAAACTAATTTAAAAAAGAAAAAGAAAAATCACATTCACTTCATTTAGATATGCTGGAAAAATTAGAATTCTTCCATCGTACACTGTGGTTAACTATTTTTGGCAAGCAAAACAGGTGAATGAGTTGAGGATATTCAACATAGTTGATGCTGGAGGAAGATCCTATTGAAGATCCCGGTAATAAACCGATGGAAAACCAAGTGGTGTAAATTCTGGACACTGGAGAGAATGACGTGAACAGATAGGTAGGGGACGCGTTAACAGTGAGAAATGCCATAATACTCTATGCATGCTTCCAGTTTCAGGGGTCAACTTTGAAAATATGCATTACATCCAACCATTCAAGAGGCTTAATTGACTATAAATGTTTTGGGCCCAGAGGCGGGTGACTCATCCTTTTTTTTGAGGAACTTATTTCAAATATCAGAGTGGACTTCGTTTATGACAGGCATCAAGTTTAGAGGATTTTTGAACCTTTATTAAATTTGTTTATCCTTCTTTCAAAAAATATGCCTTCAGGTTTCAGGACGAAGTTGGGTTATGCAGTGACACTTAAAAGGATTGCAAACTATTAGTGAGGTGGTGAATAAACGATATGGGTTTTAAGATTTTGTTAAACATATGTCTTTCGGTTAGTTAATTGAAGAGAAATGTTAGAGGTGAAGACCTGTTTTTGGATAAATACCCAGAGATTAAGAGAGAACTTACGTCCCGTTTCGTACCCTGACTTAATATGATGGGATGAAAATTTAAATTTTATTTCATCAAATTTTATGTTTAGTAGATATTCTAAAAAATTTACATTACCTTTTAAATAAGAAATTAAATTCTTTTTTTCTTCCATCGAAATAATCAAAACGGTTCTATTTTTTAAGTCACTGACACGAAATGAAGTTATCGAAACGAAACGAAATATTTGTTAAAAAAATTATATTATTTCAATTAAAATTATTATATTTCAAAATATTTCGGTAAAAATATTTTTGTTTCAATGGAAATTTCGATGGAAATATTCTTATTTTGGTGAAAATATTCTTGTTTCGAATTGTTTTAATAGAAATACTTTTATTTCGAGTTGTTTCAATGAAAAAGTATTAAATTAATTTAAAAAATAAAAAAATTGACAATTTAAAAGTAGATAAAAATAACATTATATCACATCTAGCACTAAGTTATTTTATCTCACAAGTCACAATATCTTTATTAACTTCATATTCTCTCTTTTTATTCTCATGACATTGTTTTTTTTTTATTATCTTTATTTTAAAGAAAAAACTACAAAAATGATAAAAAAATATTAAAAGATAAAGAAAGAGGAAGATATCTAAAAATAAAGACAGAATGTGGTCGAGAGAGAGTGACTTAAATATAGATGTCACGAAAGAGTTAAGAAAAAAAAATAGAGAGATAAATATAAGAAAAAAATTATTGTTGAATGCTGTTAAAATTTGAATCAAAATCTTTACTGTAATAGCATATTTATTTATTATTCAATTATAGACATTAATTTAAATTAATTTTAATATAATTTTATATATTTATATCATTAATATTATATTAAAATATTTTAAAATTAAAAAAAAAATTATTTAAAATTATTTAAAATATTTTTTAATTTTTTTTTAATTTATAAAATATTTTAAAATATTTTTATTTTTAAAATTATTAAAATAATAATTTAAAACGAAATTTAATATCTTAGACCGACGTCTAAAAAATAAAAAAATTCGAGAGTATGTAACGGTGCTAGACAAAATTGAACTTGAGCAGTATTTCTTTATTCTGGTTCCTCCTTCCCGGTCTCATCCTTTCTCGGTCCCTTTCTTGCTTCTGGTTTTCTTTTTTGCACTTTGTCGTCTCTGCACCTGTTGTTTAGAAAGCTCATTTCTGGTGTTTTTTTCTTCGCTTCTGGTTTTTTTTTGTGCTTCTGTTTTTTTTACGCTTCTGGTTTTTTTTTTTCCTGCACTTTGTCTCTACACCTGGTGTTTGCAAAGCTAATTTCTGGTTGTTTTTTCTGCTCTTCTGATTTTTTTTTTCTGTGCTTTGTCTCTGCACTTGGTGTTTGCAAAGCTAATTTCTGGTTGTTTTTTTCTGCGCTTCTGGTTTTTTTTCTCTGCTTCTAGTTTTTTTCCAGCGCTTCCAGTTTTTTTTTCCGTGCTTCTGATTTTTTTCTGTGCTTCGTCTCTTTTGCAAAGCTTTTTTCTTTTTCGGAATTAGGATTAGTGCTTCTCGCTAGTGGTTTCAGATTCAGAAAGTGGCTTATTCCTATGGTAATTTATTTGCTAAGAATGTGCATTTTGGTCCAACTTTCTAGAAACAAGAACAAAAATTTACAATTAAATTTCTGTTTGACTATTTATGTGAAAATATTTTAGTCAACCGAGCATTATTAAAAAAAACTGTTGATTTTTGTATTTAATTTCTTTTATAACTATGTCAGCGTATATTATCATTGATAAGACCATCCAACCAGTATGAGAATTTAGATTATTTTAATTATAAGAAATAATTTTTACTTTAATAATTTGTATATTATTAATTAATTTTTATTTTATTTTATTTTAAAATAATTTTTTAAATCAAAATAATATTATTTTTAATAATATTATTTTTTAAAAATATTTTTTTGGTCATTTTTTTTATTTTATTTTTATATTATTTAAGACATAATTAATATAAAAAAAATAATAAAAATTCTATTTTATTTTATATTATATCAAATATAATTTTAATAATAATATTTTATTTTATTTTTAATTACATTCATGTTACTTCTTTTGCTAACGACAACTAAACTATGTCCAAATATTTTTATTTTCTGTTCCAACAAAGAAGTGACAAAAAATTCAAAAAATCAAGGATGAAAATGGAGAGTAGATTTCTGATCTAGAGCAGATTAAGAATCAAGGATTAATCTATTTTAAGTAGTTATATACTCCCACTGCGGCATCTGAGATATTAATGGTATTAGTAATTATGTATACCACTCTAGTATTCCTTGTCTCTTTGGGGCTCATCTTCCGTAGCTAAACAAGCCTTTTAATTGCATGGAAATTAGGACAACCTTGCTTCAAATGGATGCCTCTAAAGCTCTAGGGCTAATGGTGTTCCCTCAATTTTTAATCAGCATTTTTGGCTTATTGTCATTCAGGATCTCACTGCTATGGTTGGATCTTTTTTAAATGGTGGGCATCTTCTGAAAGTCTTGAATCAAACTAATATCATTTTAATTCCAAAACCTAATTCTCCTTACTATTTTAAGGATTTCAAGCCTATTAGTCTCTACAATGAGTCTTACAAAATTATTTCAATCGCTAGAAGGGCATAATGTGTGATGTTATTTATCCATTTTAGAATGCCTTTGATCAAGGTAGACTCATTCCAGATAATATTGCAATTGCAGGAGAACTGATTAGTTAAATTAAAAATTCTAAGAGGAAGAATTTTTGTGCGTGCTGCAAATAAAATTGATTTGTTCAAATCATATGATAAAATCTTATGGGCTTATTTAAGTGAAGTGCTCAAAGTGATGAATTTCTTTGAACATTGGCAGATTTTGATTATGGAATGTTTTTCTACAGTTCAGTATAGGTTGATCGCTAATTAATGGTAGTGACTTTTGAGGCCCTTTATTTTCTGTTAGTTTTGAGACATGTTAAAGTCCTACATTGGCTGGATGTTTAAAGAATATGCTCCTTATAAATAAAGGCAATCCTCCCTCTTTGACTCGAGTTTTGGGAGTGGAGTTAAGTCCAAATATTTCTAATATGGTATCAGAGCCTACTCCAGTTTTAATGTGATCCACCCGCAGATGTTCATGCCTGCAAACTTCACGCTCCAAATGTTCATTCCTAGGCGTGAGGGGGGTGTGTTAAAATCCCACATTGACTAGATGTTTAAAGAATATGCTCCTTATAAGTAAAGGCAATCCTCCCTCTCTGACTCGAGTTTTGAGAGTGGAGTTAGACCCAAATATTTTTAATAAGACAAGGGGATCTTCTCTCATTACTGCTCGTTTATGTGTTAATATAATGTCCTGTCGGAAACTCTGGTAAAGGAAGATAATCGGAAGAGGATTCCTAGGGTTAAAGTTAATCATAGTGCTCCGGTTGTTAATCACCTTTTATATACATATAATCTTTTGATTTTTGTACGACCCAATCTGAATGTTTGTAATAATTCAATGATTTTGGAGAATGTTTTAGGATGCAAGTGAATTGTTCTAACTCTGAAATGAGATTTAGTCTGAATGTGCCTAGGATTTTCAAGACACAGATTACTGGTATCATGAACGTTATTCAAATTCCTAAGTTGGAAGAATATCTGGGCAATTATATTGACATCAATTTGAGGGATCGTTAAGTAGTATTGACTTATAGACAAAATTGAAAGGAGTTTTCAGGGTTGGAGATCGAATTTTTTCTCTCTCAACTGGGCAGAATGACGTTAATAAAATTTGTGCTTTGTCTAATTTTTTTCTGGGGTTATAGTTTAGTTTATCCAAGTATCCATATATATATATATGTTTGAGAAAGATAGACAACAAGGGGTTCAGTTTTCTCGGTTGTTAGATGTAGAAATAAAGCTCTATCGACAAGGCAAGGCTGGAGGAATTTTTATTTTTTTTAATGGTAAGGATTCACTATTCAATAAGCTTTTTTGTAGCAGGTATATAGGTTGGTCATTAAAGGAGCCGCTAAAGTGCCCAAATAGTGCGTCCCTGCTTGGAAAGGGATTTTTAAGGGCATTGAGCTCATTCAATCTAGATTAAAGGGGTTGGCAATGGATGTTAGATCTATACAAACTGATTAGAATAGAAGAATTTCGCCTGATTTCAGTCCTTGCCAAGGGATATACTTAAGAGTTCAAGATTTAATCATCTCAACTCATCAACAATGGGAATGGGAAAAGATTGAAATAGTTTACAAGGAGGAGAATGGAAAATTTTAAATATGCCATTGCCTTTTGTGAATAGGAGGATCAACTTTTGTGGTCTAGGAGTAGTTTAGGTACATATTCAACTTCAAGTGGTTATCATTTACTGTTAAATGAGAAGCCAAATTCACCTATTTCCCGGCCATGTTATTGACTAGAAAACTATATGGAAGATTCTCCTTTCATTGATATTTGGCTCATTTCTATGGAAGCCTATTCCTAATGGGTTACCATTGGGTAAAATTTTAGTCATAGGAAGATTCAAAATTAGTGGAGCTTTCCCTTTTGGTTGTCATGGGACGGAAGACATCAATCACCTGTTTCTTCAATGTCACAGTTTAGCAACGCGGTATGGTTCGGAACGAATTTATCCATCAAGACTTATAGAGTGGAACCTCAACAAATACATTACTGGATCAGTAAGTTATATGAAGTTGTTCATATACATAATTCTTTAGAATCCATCATGGTGTTAGAGGAGTTCACAATAATCTGCTGGTGTATTTATCATCATAACAATTTTGTGCTGTTTGACCGACGGAAGCCATATGCATTTTAGGTACTTCAACATACTAAAGCTGTGAGGAAAGAAAGTTTTGGCATGAGGCATATAGGTTTGAGTTTAATTGCTCCTCTCGTAAGGGTTATCCCTGTTTGATAGATGAACTTAAGTAATCCATGCACTTGGATTCTACCTGTTGTGGATGGACCTATCAGAAAAAGAGTTACACAAGTTTCAAGCTTCGATCTTTGTTTCTGGTGTAACGAGGCACACTATCGTGTATTTCTTTGGAAGATAATAGTGTAAAGCTTTGTCATTTGGGAGTTGGGAGGGGAAGGAACGAGAAAGGGAAGGAATCCAAAGAAAATGAGAGGGGACAGAAGGGAGGGGAATAGATGGTAAAATGATTATTTACTTTGCTATTGTTTGGTAGTTTAAAATTAAAAAGATAATAAATTAAAAAACTTCAATAAAAAATAGTTGAGTAATGAATATTTTTACAAGTTTTTTAAATTTATTGATATGTAATTTTAAGAAATAATGAAAAACATAATATTCAATAATTGGTTTCTCTTTCAAAATCCTGCAAATTGAGAAATTTTAAAATTATAAAGGAGGGAAGATTTTGAAAAGTTAGTTAAAAGTCCTCCAATTTTACAAACTCTCAGGAAATTTCAATAAAAACTTCCTTTCCCTGCCCCACCATTCTCTCCCATCTAAATATACTTTGAGAGATTTAGGGTAAAAACTTTCCTTCCCTGCCCCCTCCATTCTCTCCTATCCAAATATACCTTGAGAGATTTAGGGGAGTTATGACCTTCCTAAGAAACCATGATCATGATAAGTTATATGTTACTTTGTAACAATTTCACTATATACATATATATACAAGTTTGTGACTTAAGTGATAAATAAAGTTAAATTTAATAGTTAAATTTTTTTTTTACAATGTTAGAGAATTTGAATTTTTGAAAAAATAATTATGAAAAGAGATAGTCTTAACATTTTAAATAAAATTATTTTATATTTAAAAGATACAAAAATACGCTTTTAAAAAAATCTCATTATATACATAATTAAATATCCTCCATAGCTAGTTTTCAGATAAAGAATTTGCCAATCTTCATGGATATCATATCTTTTTGGAAGGAGTTTGAATGCATAGACGTACGTATGTTTAATTTAGTAATAAATTTAGTACTATTTCAAAAAGATAGTGCCTAACTTTCAAACTACAAAAATATTTTACCCTCAATTGTCTCTCAATGCACAGATTTTTATTTTATATTTGAGTTGTATTCAGATGTCTTACCTGATAAGGATGCAGTTACGGTGTAGGCTCCTTAGCGCACGTTTGGTACACAGAAATAGGAGGATGGAATGTGAATGTAGATTCCCATTCCATTGCTTGGCACATTTGGTTGCTAGCATTTTATTACTAGGAAATTGTGATTCCATTAAGTCAGGGAATGCGTATTCTATCTCAAAAGCAAGGGAAGCGTGGCTGAAGGCGTGGGAATGTATTATGAAAAGACTGAAACACTCTCTTTACTTTACTTTCTTTGTCTAACCCTTCCTCATTTTCGTAGAATCTGGCTTTGCTCCTTTTGCTTCCATCTCTCAGCCTCCTGCTTGCATCTCTTGGTAAATCCTCTTGCTTCCCTCTCGGCCTCCTACCTTGTTCCTCCTGCTTCTATCTCTCCCTCTCTCGACCTCTTGCTTCGTTGCCCTTTCTTGGCCTCCTGCTCACCTGGTTCAAGGATTTTGGATTGTCTTCGCGAGTTTTGCATCAAGGTGTCCCGATCTGCGTTTTTCTCTGCACATAAGTAAGCATTTCTTGCTTGGATATTTTATGTGTTTTGTGTATGCATCGCTGCAATTTTCTGGCATATTCTTCATCTGCATTTCCTGGTCTTCAAGTGTTTCTGCGTTTTAAGGTTGCATTATTTTCTAGTTTTTGCTCTGGCTTTCGTGGTCCTGTGCTTAATTCTCCCTTCTTCCCGTGCTCACCTGTGCTCCTATCTCCTCCAATCTCACGAATCTCCTTCTCCATCTTCATTCCCCTGCACTTAAGCTCTAACCGGTCTCCCTCAACCCAAAAATTCCCATTCCCGTGCACCCATCTCCCCTCTCCCAAAACTCTTAACTCCCAATTTCCCCTCCATTAAATCCCAACCCCATCGTAACTCATAAATTCCCATTTCCGTGCATGCACCTATCTCCTCCAATCTCCCCTCTCCTGAAACTCCTAACTCTGAGTTTCCTCATGCCCTATCCTCCATTAAATCTCAACTCTACCGTAACCCAGAAATTCCCCCTTTCTGCAACTCGAGCTTCCCATTCCTTCACCCACCATAAGGCATCTTTCCCCTGCACACTCCCAGCTGTCCCGTACCCAAGCACCCCCCTCACCCAATTCCCTTCATTCCTTTGAATTCTCATCTCCCTGTTACACCCTACTGTTGGCATCCAGGTAATTTCTAAATTTTTTGCACTATGGTTTGTTTATCTAAATTGAAATTCTCTGGATATTGAGCTTGACTGGATTGGAATGATTTAGTTTTCTGCACTTAAACTTCACTTTTTTTGGATTGGATTCCTTGTATATTGAACTTGACTAGGTATGTATGGTTTAGTTTTATGCACTTGAGATTCACTTTTTTTGGATTGGATTCCTGGTTATTGCTGATTCTGAATTAGAATTTCTTGTATATTGAACTTGACTGGGTATAGTTTAGTTTCCTGCACTTGAGCTTCACTCTTTTTGAATTGGATTTCTAGTTATTGTTGATTCTGAATTGAAATTCCCTGTATATTGAACTTAACTGGGTATGGTTTAGTTTTCTGCATTTAAGCTTCACTTTTTTTGGATTGGATTCCTGGTTATTGCTGATTCTGAATTAAAATTCTCTGGATATTGAACTTGACTAGATTGATATGATTTAGTTTTCTACACTTGAGGTTCACTTTTATTGCTGATATGGATTGATATGATTGAATTGGGGTTCTTAGTTTTTCTGGGATGAGGATATCATTGATTTACTTCAATTGATGGTGGAGTTTTCAATTTTATGGCACTTTTTCTATTAGGTTGATTGAACATCTATGTACCATGCATGCTTTGTTATTATTTTTTATTGGAACTTCTGTCTTAATGTAAATTGACACATTTTGCAATTATTAACTAATTTAGCTATTAATATTATGGTTGATAAACAAATAATATTTATATATTATCTGATATGTAAACTTTTTATTAATTGATTTTGGTACAGATATAGACCTTGTGAGAAGACAAATTGTGTTGCATGTATTGATATTTTGGTTGAATGTCGTGAATGTCTATCGGAAATATTATTTTGCAATATCTCGTTTGGTTGCATTGCATAGGGGGCGGATAAGTAGTAATAAGTCATTCACTTTAAATTTCCATGCCAAGAGAGCGCATCTTAGATATTTGGTATATAGTAGTGATAGCAATTGTTTTAACTAACTTAGAATGTACAAAGTAACATTTGATTGGATATGTTCTATGTTAGATTCTATAAGGGGTTTAAAACTTACTAAATATATGTTAGTCGATGAGCAAGTAGCAATGTTTCTATATATTCTTGCTCATCGCATCAAGAATAAGGTCATCCAATTTCAATTTAGTCAATTGGGAGAAACCATTAGTAGATATTTTAAATTATTTTTGAACGCTATGATGCGTGTGCAAGGAGAGTTATTCAAAACACTTAAACCGGTTCTTGATGATTCAATGGATGATAAATGGAAATGGTTCAAGGTAAATAATTACATTGCCTAATTTATTGGATCATAACCTACATACTATTACATAATATTAACTCTACTTTTTTGTTGTCTAGAATTGTCTCGGTGCTCTAGATGGAACACACATAAGGATAAGAGTGCCACTAAAAAATAAAGCAAGATATCGTAATAAAAAATGAGATATCACAACTAATGTATTAGGAGTGTGCTCCTGAGAAGGACAATTATATATGTATTGCCAGGATGGGAAGAATTGTCAATTGATGGCAGGGTATTACGTGATGCAATTAGTAGAAGGAATGGGTTAAAAATACCACAGGGTGAAATAATAATTTATGCTTTTAATTCGATCATATGTTCATATAAATATATATTTATATAACACTTTTTGTACAAATATTTGTCTTACTAATATATATATATATATATATATTATAGGTTGTTACTATTTGGTTGATGCTGAATATACCAATTGTGAGGGTTTTTTAGCACCCTATAGAGGATAAAGATACCACTTGAACGAGTGGAGAGATGGTCACCAATCCACAACCCCACGTGAGTGCTTCAATATAAGACATTCATTTACACGTAATGTAATTGAGAGGTGTTTTGAACTGTTGAAGTTAAGGTGGGTAATTCTTAAAAGTTATTCCTAGTATCCTGTTAGGACACATAATTGTGTCATCATTGCTTGTTGCCTACTTCATAATCTTATTAGGCAGGAGAATACATCGGACCCATTAGAAGATCAATTGGATGACACTCAACCTGGCACACAAAATTTAGATAACATTCAAATATTAACAATGGAGACAATAGATGCTTGGAACAATTGGCGAGATAATTTGACTAATCAAATGTTCAATGAGTTTAGGGCGAATAGATGAATGATATTGTACATTTTTATGTGTATTCTGACATTTGAATGGAAATTTATGTACTACAATTTTATTAATTTTTACATTATAGCAATGTGGTTGTATTTTAACACTGAATTTAATATTTTTTGTATGGTTTGTTTTTCTTTAACATTTTAGTATAACTATGGATGACATTTATTTTAATATTTACACTTTTATAAATGATGGATGTTTTAAAAGAATATTTGTGACACTGGTTAAGTTTTTTTTTTATCAATAGCACCAAACAATGTCACAATATTTAGACGACAGTTCTCAAAGTGCAAAATATGTATGGACAGTGGATGATGAGAAGTTACTCGTCCAATGTCTTATTCAGTTAAAGGTTGAGCAGAAGTATATGGCTGATAATGGGTTTAAGCCTGGATATATACAAGCCTTGGAAAGCATGTTACAAGAGAAGTGTCCTGACTGGAGTCTCAAAGGGATACCTCATATACAATCGAGGTTAAAAACACTGAAAACTAGCTAGAATACTACCGTATTTGATATGATATATGGTACAAATACTAGTGGATTTGGATATGATAATGATACCCATTGTGTCACGGTAGATAAAGCAGTATAGGATACATATATCCAGGTCAATGATGTTATTAAAGTTATGTTATATCATATTTTACATATTTGTATTTTATTTTGGTATGTTTCTATTTTAAGATTTAAAGACTGTTAACTGTTTTGATTTATATTTTTTTGTTTTCTTCAGACACACAAGACGACTGCACCTTTTAGAAACAAGCATTTCCATCACTTTGAGGATCTATACATCGTTTGGGAAAAGGATCGTGCAACTGGTAAGGATGCTCAATCTGCATGTGATGTCATTGAGGAGATGGCCGTTGAAAATGAGGGTGCCAGACTTGAAAACTTAAAAGACACAGACATGTTCCAGGATCTTTTAGCAGAGATGGCATATTCTGAAGCCTCTAGCAACAATGCAAGTGAGGCTAGTTCAGGCTCAAGGAGGAGGCGCAAACACCGTGATGACCCTTTTATTCAAGCATTTCGAGATGTGGGCAGAACTTTAGATGATGTCATTCAATTAGCAACAGACAAAGTTGTTAGAAGTATGGAGAGGATATCTGTTGATATTAAGATGAATATAAGAAGAGAACGTCTCTATTCGGAGTTAGAAAAAGTTGGAGACTTGACGAGACAGGAGAGTATCATATTACTATATCACAAAATGATCGCTTATTGGTTGGATTTCCATCCGTACCAGACGAGGAGAAGTAGAGTGGATTCGTGCCATAATTCACTGATGATGTTTGTTATATGTTCTTATTAATTATCTTATCTTTGTGCTTAGTTATTTTTGTTGTTTACTAGCTGTTCAACTTTTGTGTTTGGCTATTTTGGTGTTGTTTATGGACGAGGAAAAAGATTATTTGTAAGTTATGTTATTTTTTCGTGTTAAAATAGACATGGTATTTTGACTATTTTGGTGTTGTTTATGGACGAGAAGAAATATTGTTTGTAAGTTATGTTATTTTCTCGTGTTAAAATAGACATAATAAGTTATATTATATTAAATCAGCAAATTGTCTACCATACATATTTTTTTATATGAATAACATTAATTTAAAATTTATACAAAAGGATTTAAAAATTATAATAATTTTTTTGTGTTATCGTGTATAATAAAACTTCATTTATTTTTAAAAAATAAAATATTTTTCATTAGATAAGTAATAAAAGTATTTTTTAAAAAAGTAATAAATAAATTAGAAAAAATTTACAAATTTTTTTTTGTGGTTCGTCGAAGTGTTGACTGAAAAGAAATTCACAAATAATAAATAATCAAAAATACAATTCTCAAAGTATTTAAAAATTAAAAAGAAGAATAAAATAATAATTTTGTATTATTTTCTTTACAAAATACAAGCTGCTTATTATTGATAAATAAAATAAAAAATAATATTTAAACTATTTCTCAATTTTATTATTATTTTTAATAAAAATAAAATATTATTAATTATTTTTGTATTTATATCATTTTAAAATAATTTTATAAAGTCAAATAATATTATCTTACTATTTTTATGCTTCAAGGACATTTTGTTTTTTTTTGTTAAATTTTTATTTTATTCCTACGTTATTTAAAGCATACGAAACGTAGAAAAATAATAGAGATTTTTTTTTATCTTATACCAAACATAATGTTTTTTTTTATAAAATTTCATTCTTGTTATGAATATCTTGTGTAGATGTCCATCATCCCGATCTTTCGGTTATCTTATCTGATAAGATATTATTTTCAGTAATTATTTAAGAGAATAATTATCACTAGAGAGTTATCCTACAGTTGTATATCACTACTAAGACTCTTTCACCTACTTGTATAAATACCCCCCTCATACATGAATGGAAAGAACAGTTCACTCTCTTGTTTCTCTTTTACTTCTCTCTATCTACTTTTAAGTTATTTCATAACACATTATCAGCACGACGCTCTACCTCTTGCTTCAAGGTTAGTAATATTTATGTACAATTATATTGATTTATTTTATCCTTGAAGGACCACATCAATTTATATATAATTTTTTTATTATTTAAATCTCTCTTCCTCCTACTTCAAATTATATATCCCTGAAGGACTGCACACCAAATTATATGTCACTAAAGGACTGCACTAATTTATGTGCAATTATATGTCCCTGAAGGACTGTACACCAAATTATATATCCCTGAAGGATTGCACCAATTTATGTGCAACTATATATCTCTGAAAAACTGCATTAATGTATATGCAATTATATGTCATTGAAAGACTACACCTATATGTCCCTAAAGAACTGCACCAAATTATATATCCTTGAAGGACTGCAACAATTTATGTACAAATTATTTATCCCTGAAAGATTGCACCTATATGTCTCTGAAGGACTGTACCAACTTATATATCACTAAAAGATTACACCAATTTATGTGTAATTTTATATCCCTGAAGAACTGCACCAAATTATATGTCCTTGAAAGACTGCACCAATTTATGTATAATTATATGTCCCTGAAGGACTGCACCAAATTATATGTCTTTGAAGTACTACATCAACTTATGTGTAAATTCTATTATTTTAGTTTGTCCTTAAAGGACCGCAACAATTTCAATTGCCTCAAGTTTGTCCTTGAAGGACAATGGTTTAAGTGTAGCAAGTCTATTTTATCTCTTCTATTAAACTTTATTTCTTTTAATCACTTGGTATATAGTTCCTCATATAATTCTTTAATCAATTAATATGTATAGTTGTATGTATTTATTTAATATCTATAAATAATAGTAATTACATCAATAGAAATATAAAGACTTTTTTATGGTTGTGCATAACTAGGAGATTATGATAAAAGTTGAATATGCCTATTTAATTATAACTCCTTTTAATGAATATGGGCATTCCGATGACATATATATATATATATATATATATAATATGTTTGTATGGATGAAGATCATGTATATATGCTCTATAATTAAATATGTGTAGAAATCTTTGTTATTAGTACATGGTAAGTTAAGTAATGATTAACATTTATCTCTTAATTAAGGAGAAAGCACATGTCTATGTTGATTGACATTAAATAATTATGTTGACAACACTTTGACATAAAAGAATGATTTTATTTCTCCTTTTAATAATAAATAGAAGACTACCATGAATTTACATGTCTTTATTATGATTTATTTGAAATGGTTCACTTAATTTATGGATGGTGATTGACTAGCATTATATTTTATGGTAGTCTTAATATGTCGAATCTTACAAAACTCGAATTCTTTTATCATCACCTTCATAAAGGGATGAAAAATGAGTACTTACTGTAAAAGATCCACTTGTTCTTTGAAAGGTATAACCATTAGAAAAATAAGTCACATTCAACTAACATTGCTCCATTCCTTGAAGCGAATGTAGCAACATATGACCAGTATGGTCAGATTCAAATTCAAAGTCGTAGTTGTAGCGATTATTTCAAGAACATATCTTTCCACCAGAAGTAGAAAAATTATATGGCTAAAAATCTCAACGATGGTTATGATTGACATGACTCATTTAGATGTTACAAATTCTTTTGTCGTTCATGATGGAAAAAAAGTGATCATTTAACTGGTGATGGTAGTGTTCAAAATAAGTTATTTGTATAATTTCTATAACATTAAATTTAGAGTTTCCTTTTTTTTTTTCAGTACAATTCATTTTTTAAAGTTGTTATTTTATTTTATGTACTATTTCTTTATATTGACTATTCTTATTTTATTTTTCAATCAAGAATGAATGTTTCCTCTATTGATACCAACATTACTAATGAAGAGATATGTCTCATTGATAGTGGCACAACTCACACAATTCTCAAAGATAAAAAGTAATTTTCCCAATTAGTAATGGAAGGAACTAATGTTAGTACTATATCTGGTAGTACAAAGTTAATTGAAGGCTCTGGAAGAGTTAGTATAATGTTACTTGGAGGAACAAAACTACATATTGGCAGAGCTTTATACTCTTCCAAGTCCCTTAGAAACTTACTAAGTTTCAAAGATATCCGCCGAAATAGATACTACATTGAGACAACAAATGAAGGAAATATTGAATATCTTCATATTACAAGTACAATCTTAGGTAACAAATGCATATCGGAAAAGTTACCTACATTTTCCTCTGGATTGTACTATACTTATATAAATACAGTTGAAATATATGCTATTGCAAACTAGAAATTTGCAAATCATAATAACTTTGTTATTTGGCATGACCAGTTAGGCCATCTCGGATCAATTATGATGCGAAAAATAATTAAACATTTAAGTTGACATTCATTGAAGAGCCAGCAGATTCTTCAATCAAATAATTTCTCATGTTCTGCTTGCTCCCAAGAGAAATTGATTATTCAACCATCACCAGTCAAAGTTATGGGTGAATCCCTCACATTTTTAGAAAGAATACAAGGCAATATTTGTGGGCCAATACACCCACCCTGTGGACCATTTAGGTATTTTATGGTTTTAATTGAGGCATCAACTAAATGGTCACATGTGTGCTTGTTATCATCTCGTAACTTGGCGTTTGCGAGTTTACTTGCGCAATTGATTAGATTACGAGCACATTTTTTTGATTTTTCAATTAAGAAAATACGCCTTGATAATACTGGTGAATTCACTTTCCAAACATGCAATGAGTATTGTATGTCTATTGGGATTGATGTTAAACATCCTGTAGCATATGTTCATACACAAAATGGTATTGTAGAATCATTTATTAAACGTTTAAAGTTAATTGCAAGACCATTACTTATGAAGTCAAAACTCCTAATATCTACTTGGGAACATGCAGTCTTGCATGCTGCATCATTAATTCGCATAAGGCCAACAAGTTATTATGAACACTCCCTATTACAAATGGTTTTTGGTTAGGAACCAAATATTTTCCATCTAAGAATTTTTGGATGTGCGGTATATGTCCCTATTGCTCGACCACAATGCACTAAGATGGGTCCTCAAAGAAGGTTAGGAATATATGTTGGATATGAATCTCCTTCTATAATAATGTATATTGAACCATTAACAGGAGATCTATTTATAACTCGGTTTGTTAATTGTCATTTTGATGAATCAATTTTTCCAACATTAGGCGGAGAAAATAAGCAGTTGAAAAGGGAAATTAGTTGGTATGAATTATCACTAACTCATCTTGATCCTCGTACAAAACAATGTGAACTCAAAGTTCAAAAGATAATTTATTTGCAAAATTTAGCCAACTAATTGCCAGACGTATTTACTGTCTCAAAAAGAATTACTAAATCACATATACCAGCTGTTAATGCTCCAGTTAAAATTGATGTCTCTATCGGACAATCCATCATTACAAATAAGCCTGAGACCCGCATGAAGTGTGGTAGGCCCGTTGGTTCCAAAGATAAAAATTCTCGAAAAAGAAAAGGAGCTAAGAATCAAGATGGTCAAATCGAGGATTTAACAACTCCAAAAATGTCTCCAGAAGAGTTCCAAGAGATAATTAATGTTTTAGTTCCAGAAGAAACTCAAGTACTTGAAATTTGTGAAAATGAAGAGATCTCAATTAATTATGTTATGAATAGAATATGATGGAACCGACAAAAGGTCAACGTTGATAATAATTTTGCATATAATATAACGCGCGATATTTTAAATGATAATGAGGATCATAAACCAAAGTCTGTTTAGGAATGCAGACAAAGAAATGATTGGCCAAAATGAAAAGACGCAATTGAAACAGAGTTAAAATCGCTTGAAAAGCTAAAAGTTTTTGAACCTGTAGTCCGTACACTTGAAGATGTAAAACTAGTTGAATACAAATGGGTCTTTGTGCGAAAACGAAATGAAAATAATGAAATTGTGAGATATAAGGCAAGACTTGTTGTCCAAGGTTTTTCACAAAGACCCGGAATTGATTTTGAGGAAACATACTCACCTGTGGTGGATACAACTACTTTTTTATATTTAATTAGTCTAGTAGTACGTGAAAAGCTCGATTTGCATCTAATGGATGTTGTTACAACCTATTTGTATGGCTCACTTGATAGTAATATCTATATGAAACTCCTTGAAGGATTTAAGTTTCCTAAAGCATACAGTTGCAGTTCTCGAGTAGACTACTCAATCAAATTAAATAAATCACTTTATGGCTTAAAACAATCTGGGTGTATGTGGTAGAATTGCCTTAGTGAATACTTGTTGCAAGAAGGGTATAAAAATGACCCAATTTGTCCATGTATCTTTATAAAAAGATCTGAAAATGAGTTTGCCATAATTACAGTTTATATTGATGATTTAAATATTATTAGAACTCTTGAAGAGCTCTAAAAAGCTATTAATTGCTTAAAGAAAGAATTTGAAATGAAAGATCTTGGAAGAACTAAATTTTGTCTTGGATTACAAATTGAATATTTAAATAATAGCATCTTTGTGTATCAAGAAAATTATGTGACAAAGGTGTTAAAACGATTCTGTATGGATAAATCACATCCATTATGTACTTCAATGATTGTGAGGTCATTAGATGTGAACAAAGATCCTTTCAGACCTTGTGAAAAGGATGAAGAACTACTTGGTCATGAAGTACCATATCTTAGTGCAATTAGGGCATTAATGTATCTTGTTAGTCATACTCGACCTGATATATCATTTGCTGTTAATCTATTAGCAAGATATAGTTCTTCAACTACACGAAGGTATTAGAATGGAGTTAAGCATATACTCTGTTATCTTAAAGGAACAATGGATATGAGCCTATTTTATTCAAAGGTATTCGAGTCTAAGTTAATTGGTTATGCAGATGCAGGATATTTATCTGACCCTCATAATGGATGATCGCAAATAGGCTATTTGTTTACATATGGGGGTACCGCAATTTCATGGCGATCTATGAAACAAAGGGTATATTAAAGGATGATCGCAAATAGGCTATCTGCCACATCAGCTAACCATGCAGAAATTTTAGCATTACATGAGGCAAGTCGAGAATGTGTTTAGCTACGATATGTGATTCAACACATATAAGAATCTTGTGGCTTGTCTAGAAAGATGATCCCGATGATCTTATACGAAGATAATGCTGCATGTGCTGTCCAATTAAAAAAAGGGTATATTAAAGGGAATAGAACAAAGCATATATCACCTAAATTCTTTTTCACTCGTGATCTTCAAAAAAATAGTGATGTGGATATTCAGTAAATTCGTTCAAGTGATAATCTGGCAGATTTGTTTACTAAGGCACTTCCTACTACATTTGAGAAGCTGGTATATAATATTGGAGTTTGAAGACTTAAGAATATCAAATAATATTGTCATATTTATTCGACAGTCTTAAAAGAATGATATACTCTTTTTCCTTCACTATATTTTTATCCCACAGGGTTTTTCCTAGTAAGGTTTTAACGAGGCACATTGTTAAGGAATAGACATCCAAGGGGGAGTGTTATGAATATCTTGTGTGGATGTCCATCGTTTCGATCTTTCGGTTATCTTATCTGATAAGATATTATTTTCAGTAATTATCTAAGAGGATAATTATCACTAGAGAGTTATCCTACATTTGTATATCACTACTAAGACTCTTTAACTTATTTGTATAAATACCCTCTCACACATGAATGGAAAGAACAGTTCACTCTCTTACTTTTCTCTCTCTACTTTTAAGTTATTTTATAACAATTCTTAATTTTTTTATTTGTTTTTATCATTAATCAAACGAAGCTTTAATTTTTTATTGAATTGTTCTACGTCTTTATTTATTTATTTTAAATTATAAAAAAAAAATAATGTTGAGACAAATTATGTAGTCATATCACGATTGAAACCAGCTAGTAGTTCTTCGTTTAATGAAAACTTAAGATGTGACATGACATTTTGAGTGATGAACATGTTGCTGCTTTTTCAGGATCATCTAACAATTAATTTTCAAAAATTATAAATTTTTCGTATATATATTTTCGTGTGTATATATATATATAGAGAGAGAGAGAGTAAAGTACATACACCACCATAGTTGATTTTCTAATTCTTTAAGGTACCGTTTGGTACACGAAAATAGGTTGATGGAATGGGAATCAAGATTCCTATTCCATCAGTTTATCACGTTTGGTTGCCAGCGTGTAGAAACTGATGGAATCTGATGGCATGATGGCAGGTAATGCTTATTACCTCTTAAAAGCAAGGGAAACGGGCAGAATGGCAAGGAATCACACATAAAAATACTGAAATACCCCTGCTTTATTGCCCCGGTTTACTTTTTCTTCATTTCTCCCCTAACATTTTCTCTCAGCCTCTACTTCTCTCTCGCCATCTCTACTTCCATCTCGACATCTCTACTCCTCTCTCGGCCTCCTGCTTTCATCTCTCCTTCTCTCAGCCTCTCAGCTTTTCTCTATTTGCCTCTTGCTTCCCTCCCTCCCTCTCTCGGCCTCTCAACTTCTCTCTCTCTGCCTGCTTCGTTCCCCCTGCTTCAAACTCTCGACCTGTTGCTTCGTTCGGTGCTCCCTCTCTCGACCTCTTGGTAAGCTGGTTGAAGGATTCTTGCTTTGATTTCGCAAGTTTTGCATCAAGGTGTCCCGATTTGTGTTTTTCTCTACGCATAGGTAAGCATTTCTTGCTTGGATATTTTATGTGTTTTGTGTATGCATCGCTTCAATTTTCTGGCATATTCTCTCTGCATCTTCATCTGCATTTCTGGGTTACCACTGCATTCCGAGATCTTGAATTTTTTTGGTTTTTTCTATGCATCTTCATCTGCATTTCCTGGTCTTCAAGTGTTTCTGCATTTTAAGGTTGCATTATTTTCTGGTTTTTGCTCTGGATTTTGTGGTCCTGTTCTCCCTTCTTCTCGTGCTCACCCATGCTTCCCGTGCCATTTTTGAAAAAAAAATAAACAAGGCGAAACAGTCTCTAAGTGGTGGACAAGCCCTTCAGTTATAAACCCTGGTTTTAGTATGTATGAGATATAGCTAGTTTGTTATCCACTGCATAATTTGGGAGTTAGATACCTTAAATGTTATATTAATTTTTTGTGGAAATGGCTCTTAGCTGTGAAATTATTATGTTGGTGATGATGATACGAAGTATATAAGAAGTATGTGTGTGTTGAAACTTGAAACAGTTGGAAGAAAGAAGCAACTACCAAGTTCCTAGACTGGCTTGAGAAGCCGCAGGAGGGCCTGACATCGATTCCGCTCACTTTCCACCTCAATCTGATGGGTTTTTCCAGCCTTTGGTGGGACTGAATCCCAATTTTCAGATTGGGTAAAATTCTTCCACATACTCGATCTCTTTTATTCTCACCCAAAAAAAGAAAAAAGAAAAAATCATGCCCAATGGGTATTGCTTGATATACAGCTCACCCGTAACAATCTCCTTATCTATCTCTCTTTTTATTTGCTTCTCCAATAATCTTTTGGTGGATTGCAGATATAATCAGGTGGGACCCAATGTTGGAAATGTTGGAGGTCAAGCCTTAAACATTCATGGATTCGTGTCTGGGATGGGGATGCTTTGAGGAGATTGAGCATTGGAAGACGAAAATGGCAATGGATAATGTGTGGGGCGCAGAAGCTAATTATATAATGCTGGTTTTATTTTGGTAGTGCACATTGTATTTACCATTGTAGAAAATAAATAAATACGGGAAACTAGACTTTAATTTTATATTTTTATTTAAGTTATTAAGCTCTTATGTACGAGACATGTGTTGTAAGACCTATTTCTTTAACCATCTCCATTGTGCTTCCTTTTCAACCTTCTCATTTTTAGTTGTGGAGATACTGACAAGCATGCGTTACTAAAAGTGATTATTAATTGGTGAAGCATATATCTATATATACTGGTTTTGTTTCAGCTTCCCAAGATAGATTTTTCTACTTCCCAAAGCGGTGGAAAGAAAGAAAGAAAGAACACATGGTATCTCAATGTAAAAATTAAATTCTAAGAATAGGATATAAATGGAAGGGAAAGAAAAGGGAAGGCATATAGCGAGTAAGTGGTGGACCTCCTTTAAGCTTGTCTTGCACCAACTGAGCACCACTTTAGGACTAGGAATATTAAATTTCTATGATCATTTTTTTGCTAAGAATATTAAATTTTTGTTTGATCAGAAAAAATTTTCTTTGCAAATTATAAATTTTTTATTATTGATAAATAAAATAAAAAATAATATTTAAATTATTTTTCAATTTTATTAATATTTTTAATAAATATTATTAATTATTTTTATATTTATATTATTTTTAAATAATTTTTTAAAATCAAATAATATTATTTTACTATTTTTATACTTCAAGAGTATTTTTATCTTTTTGTCAGTTTTTTATTTCATTCCATTCCATTGCATACCAAACGTACTTTTTTTTATAACATTTTATTTCATTCTATTCTATTCCATTCTATTCCCAATTCTTCTTTCCATACCTTTTTTTGTTACCAACCAATCGACACCTAATAAAAAAACCTTATGTACTATCACCCTTAATATATATAACATGTAATCAAATTCTTGATTCGAGTATCTAGGAGCTTATTTGAACGTACATACAACATATTTAATTAAACTTAAGAGTAAGCAGTATTCATAAGATTACGAATACTTAATTACACTAATATCTAATATTTTTAGGTGTATATTTTGAATTCAAATGATATAAGAATATTATGAAAATTTAAATTCCTATATTTAATATAATAATTAAAAATATAAAAATAAGTATAATTTATAAAAAATGATACAAATAAAACTTTTGTGAAATATCTATAATTTTTAATGGTATGAAATATCAAAATATATGACTAAATAATATATATATATATATATATATATATATATATATATATATATATATATATATATATATATATATATATATATATATTCACTAGAATTTTTTATATACTGATAGATCTCTTGCTTTAAAATATATCCAATTATAGTTGGTTTTTCAGAGAAACCTCTTCCAATTGAAAAAAAGAAGAAAAAAAAGTGGCCTCTCAACAACTTATATATAACTAAAAGAGTAACTATTTTAAAATTTGATCTCTGTAACTCTTTATTCAATGGAAAAATTCACGATGTCAATTAAAATATTTCGTGAGATGAAGGTCTAGATATTAAATACTTTTCAATTCAAAATATTTGAAGAAATTAATCCTTTGTATCGGCATCATGACAGCAAATCCTATCAAAATCAGAGTTTTAAGTTCACTGTTGATGATACGTCCTTTTAGTTAAGATAAAGTGTTAAGGTACTGTTTTTTCTTTTCTTTTTTTAATAGAAAGTTGTGAAACTTTATTGCCGTGAATCAAATGACAAGTCAAGGACCACGAAGACAGTAAGGTCACTTGTCCAAACATAATCACTTAAACTAAAAATGGGTGCAATTAATGAATCAATAAAAACAAAAAAACTGAGTTTATGTTAGTAAACTTTACTGCCATAAGTATTTTCATGACTTTTAATTAATTAATTTATTGCATCTCTCTAAATACAAGGAGCTCACGTAATTTGCTGCAAATTCTAGTAACTTACACTTAAAATTGAAATTTTACTTAGATGAAGATCATGAAAAGTATCTAATATATAGTATATATCATAGGTGATCGCGACACAATATATGTTTTTATCAAGCCACTATTTTTGGTTGCAAAAAACATAGACAAAAAAATGACATTGATAATTGGGGATCAGAGGTAACTTACATGCATCTTTCAAAATACAGAGTGAGCCACTAGAGACAAGTTCAGATGGTTGAAGGTGGGTTTGAGGTGTGGATCTTGGGTTGTAGTTTCAATACCTCTCTTATTAAAGAAAGAAAAAAAGCAAAGTGAAAAGATTGTACAATAACACCAACAAAAATATCCCTGAAGCTTCAACTTATCATTTGGTCATATTTTATGGTTCTATTATAATTTAATTTTTCAAAAGTAAAAGTACCCATGAAGGATATTTTCAAGATCAATTCTTAATAAAGTTTTTCAAAAGCACATGTAGCTTGAAAAACGCACCAAAATACCATATAAGATTTTATCGAACAGAAGTTTATCTTTTATTGTAAAAAGGTAACAACTCTAATTGGGAGACCCATAGAAGTAATCTATTACGAAAATATTTATCTTCAATGGCTCTTCCTCTAAGTAATATTTTAAAATGTCCACAGTTATAGATTTTGTGTCATGAAGAGCTTGTTTGCTTTACTTTTAAAAATATATTTTAACCCTTGAATCATTCAAAAAACATTTAACATAAATTTGGTCTAATTTAACGTTGAAATAACTATGTATAAGGAAGCCAAAGAAAGAAGAACACTGGAAATTTCAATGGCAATAAGAGTTATGTTTATAATGATTATGTTGGTCACACTAGTAAATGGAAAAGTGTAATATATCGTAATTTTTAAATAATAATATTTTGTTATAAAAAAATATATTTATTTTAAATGATTATATTTTACTAAACATAATATGTTTTTAATTAAAATATGTTTTTTTGTTTAAAATAATTATATTTTGCTTTAAATAATTTTTTATTTTATTTTTATAAATTTCTTTCTTTTAATATATATGAAGTTATTTTATATTATGATTTTTTTATTAAAATTTTTATTAAAAAAATCATTATTTAATAGTTCAACAAAGTTTTGTAAAAATATAAATTTTTAGAAATTTTTGAAATACTTTAAGATGAAAAATAATATTATTATGTATATAATAAAATAAATAAATTTCAAATATTCAATAATTAAATAATATTAAGTAAAAAAAGAAAAAAAAAGGGAGGGGGGAGATGCAAGAGTAAAGAGAAGAAATCTAAGAAATTTTCGTGGGCGAGTGAATAGTGTAAATAATATTTTTCTCTCTCTAGATTTAGAGTACCTACAGACCTCTGATCTCAAAACTAAAGATATCACTGGATTCAGGACGGAAAGTACTATGATATTGGCTAAATAATTTTTTAAATCAGTTGCAGAATCGTTGCAAATCGGATGTAGAAAATATTAAAAAAGTAAATTTTGAAACTCCTATATAAAGTTCTGAAATTGAAAATCTGACACTGTAGATGGATTCAGGAGATAGATAAACATTAGGATATAAAATTTTTCAATCATCTGACAACTTTTTGTGCACTGTGAACAGTAAATCTTGTCAATATGAATAATAATTTCGGTGGTGAATAGTAATTCCGACTGTGAATAGTATTTATCAGCTGATCAGTGTTGATCAAGCTTCCGAAGGCCAAATTTTGCGATTCTGAAATTATTTTTTAGGTTTTTGAACCCTCCGAACTCGATTTTGATGTCTGTTTGATCAAATTTGAATTCGAAAAGTGTATTTTAGAGCTGTTCAACTTGGAGTTTTACCCTATAAGTAGATAATTTTTTTTATGACTTACCTTATACTTTTCTTGAACTTTAAATGTATAATTGAATCTGTTTACAAGTTATTTATATTTTTAAATGTCTCTGAAATGAATTAAATTACTTGATTTGTTTACTATCTGGCATATAGTTCAAGAAGAGTATGGTTTTTGAAAATAGATTTTTGAATTCATTGAATATGTGATTCTAAAAGTATTTCTCATCATATGGTAAATGAAATATATTGTGCACATGGCATTAATTTATAAAGCTATAAGATTGCCTTTGAAAATAGCATGTATATGCGATAACCCTGATTGTGAATTTTTTAACAGAGGAATTGTATTGAAACTGAAACTTTTGAATTTGACTGAAAATTCTGTTTTGAACGCTATGTCATATGTTCAAATATGATTTTTGTAGAGGAATTATATTGGAAACACTGTTTGCTAACAATAGGTAATATTAGCTCTAGTACACCTTGACACCTTAGCTATCAGGAGTGGTGCTAACCTCATGTGACGGCTAACACATGAGATATAATATGTGAAGGAGAGCGGGATACCTCCTATCTAGGCAACATACTGACTATATGATATGTGATTTGTACTCTCTTGCTGTGTGCTTGGAAAATACCCATATTGGAGTCTCTTCACGTGTCCTCTTGAACAGTGGTGGGAAAAATCTTAACTGAGATGCTGAGTTTAGGTAAATCCTACACCGACAAAGTACGAAAGGGCTTGAACTCTGATATGGTGGTTCTGATATGGGATCCTTGTAATATTTTCATGTGAAATATTTTTATACATAACAACATTTTTTAATGATCATACAGTAAAGTATATGGTTTTGAATATCTGAATATTCTTTATTTTGAGAATATTTGAAATACGGGTCCCATATGGATTTACTTTCAAACTGTATTTTCTATGTGACAAATTTTAGAATATAAGTACATCCATATGTTGAACTAAGAGGTCGTAGGAGGTATTATTTGTTCACTAAGTTATCAAACTACACACAATATTTATATCTTTTTCAGATAAGGATACATAGTTTGACCTGCAACTACATGATCAACTTGGTGTCATACTCTTGTGGTGAACCTATGTTGTTTCTAAGGCTCACAATATTTAAATCATTATGTATTTGTACTATAAAGTATGCTCTGAACGCCACAGGCAGGATCTTTACTTTTGTTGTTACTGTGATTTTTATAGACTTAATTTGTATATTGTGTATATATAGGAATACCTATATGTAACTATTTTCAATGATAAAAGAGTGTATTATACATATTATGGCAAATATATGTTGTGAACTATGCATTTCACGTTATCTTAAATTGGGGGCATAATAAGTTCGTATCAGAGCATTAAGTTTTCCTATGGTTATCGGAACAAAGTATTCTTTAGTAGGACCTTTAGTATGATATGAGTCAGACATATTGTAACATCCTTAATTTTGTTTCATGAATTAATAAAAATACAAAAGTATTCAAAGTAACATCCCTAATTTTGTTTCTTTTTAAGATACATAAATATTTAATTAAGGAAATAAAATTTATTAGACAATTGTTAGATATTTAAGGAAATATAATCCTTAGAAATTCTTCACCTTACGTGTATGCATAGAAATGTTCTAACATTAATGGAATAGGTAAAGAGAGAAAACTTAAGAGAAAAAATTTAGAAATAATATACTAAAGAAATGTGAAATTCTTAGGTAAGGAAGATAAATTTTTGAAAACAAGTAAAGGTCTTAAAATTTCAAGAAAACATTGGATTAGGGTAATTTTTCCTATTTCAAGAACTAAAGTTACTAAGTTTAACATATTCACCCATACATTGGGCTTTCACCTATGGACACTTTATATAGAATTTTTCCATTTCACATAAGTTTCTAGCAAGCCCATTGGATAACCTAAATAAGAAATAAAATATAGACTTGGACTAGAATATAGAAATTGGACCGATAGCCCAAAAATTATAAAAATGTGTCCAAGCCCTCCAAGAAAGGTAGAATTTTATCCAAAACAAAGGAAATTGGTAGGAATAAGCCCAAATCCAAGAGAAAAAATAAAATAAAATAAATCATGTGATAATATAATAAAGATTAGGTTACATGGCTTTAAGACAAAAATTTAGCAAGTGGTATGATAATAAAAGACTTTAGGACAAAACATCTATATCCTACACTCATCATTTTAGCAAGTAGTATGATAATACAAAGTTTTAGGACAAAACATCTATATCTTACACTCATAATTTTAGCAAGTGGTATGATAATACATGACATTAGGACAAAACATTCCTATCCCACACAAATAATTTCAACCAAATAATAGAGATTCAAAGGCTAGAAATATGCCACCTAAAAAGGAAAACCTATCATAATTGATTAAGACAAAAGAAAAAGGAAATGAATCCCTAAATCAAAGGGACCTTGTTCCTTATCTTAAGAACATATTATCATAATTTTCAAAATACAAATCTCATTTTTCTATACATATCTTGACTAAGTAAGAGGAAGACAAGAACATGAGTTGTTTGTTTTCCAAAAATTCGACCAAGTGTATCCTAATTGTGATAAGGTAAACCCATGATCATGAAAGATGAATTATTTAGTGGTCTATTTAAGCAAAACCCACTCCTGTAACATTAGAATTTTCGTCCAAGTGAGGGTGAGAAAAAATAGAAGCAAGGTAGAGTGAGGAAATGAGAGAAAGAAAGTAAGAAAGAGGAAGGAGAAGTCTAGAGGACTAAGTGCTCAAGGTAAGTTTGACAATATTTCTTTTTGAAGAAAATATTTGAAACTTGTAATATTTATATGAGATTTTGATCTTAGAATTTTGATGATTGGTCATGGATGTTGCTATATCATGTTACATATTATATAAGTTTGAATACTTAGGCTGGTGTAGATAGTTCTACATAGGTATGGCTATGGTTGGCAAAATTTTAAGCTTCTATTTTTTAAAATTATGGAAAGAATCGGTAAGGAATTAAAATAAATGGTTAACATAATAATTATAGATATATGTGTCATGGATTTTAAGCCACCGAAATTACTTAATTTAGAGTCCATATGAGGAAGATATGATCTGATTAGTAAGCAAAAGTCAGAAATGGTTAATCAGGGAAGAATATGTTAGGATAACTTCTGTGTTTTAATTTATGCAAATATTCTGTAGGGAATTAAAATAAATGGTTAACATAACAAATGTAGATCTATGTCTCACTGATTTTAAGCCACTGGAATCATTCAATTTAGAATCCATATGAGGTAGATATGATTTGATTAATAAGTAAAGGTCAGAAAATGGATAATCAGGGAAGAATATGTTAGGAAAGCTTCTGTGTTTTAATTTCTGAAAATATTCTATAGGGAATTAAAATAAATAGTTAACATAAAAATTATAGATATATGTGTCTCGAAATTTTAGCCACTGGAATAACTGAATTTAGAATTCTCATGAGGGAGATATGGACAGATTAGTAGGTACAGGTTAGAACCTACCCGAGAAGAAATAACCTGTACTTTGAGGGAGTAATATCACGTTGATTTCTTAATATTTTGCTAAACTGTTCAGCATAATAGTTTTAGATAACTGTTTTATCTTTGAATTGACATCAAGATCACCTACATCGGAGTTAAATTGAGGGAGTTATGCTCTGATTAGTAAGAGAATGTCAGATAGTATGAAAACCTGCATCAAGAAAATAAAGAAATAAAATTAATATTTAAGAAAGAAAAAGAATCTTATAAATCAAAATAATAAATGACTAGTATATGACATAGCCATTGCCATTGTATGAACTTCTTACCATCTTAAGTGTGAAATTTTGACATGAAAATATTTTATAAAGTGATATTTGAAATGGTTATGTTCATGGCATAATTACCAATGATTTTTGGTAATAATTATATTTTGATGAACATACTTGTTATTGAAAGCATATTTTTGGCTATCATTGTGAAAAGTGAGCACGGTCACATGACAATCCGTGAGGTGCACCAGTAGGGGACACCCTACCAACGGTTATGATCATGTTAATGAGAAAAGAAAGAGAAAGTGGGCCATGTCGGACGGAGCGAGAAAAGCTCATACCGGAGAGTAGAGAATATTCACCCTGACCGGGGTAGCTTGATATGAGAATAAATTGATAGTCATCATATGATAGTTAATCTTGTCATGTCATTATTGTATGATTCTCATGTGCATAGATATAGTGCATTCATGTGACCAAAGATATTTGCTGTAGTTTATACAGATGAACATGATGTGATGAACTATATTGATGATGATTTATTGTTGAACTTACTGGAATTTAATTCTCACTATATTTCCATGTCATGTTCAGAAAATTAGTTATGCTGATTTTTCTATGGCTCTGGTTTTTAGTGCACGTTGGATCAAGTTACTTTATGTTGGGCAGATCTCATAATCAAATAAAATGTTTGTGGTTGAATTGACTAAGATCCCGGTGAATGTGCATCCACTTGCACCCGTATCTCCGGAACTGGTCAACAGGGATGAATAAGATGTAATTATATATGTGTTAGACTTTTGTATGGATGTTATTGATTAATGATATGTATGTAAACTCTGTATTGTAAATTAAATAAATGTTATTTTGAGTTAAGTTGTAACAAGGTAATAACTTCATAGTATTTATAAAAAAAATTGTTAATTAAATGGAGTTGTTACACATATTTATACTTTAGGTGCTACTGAGGGATTCTATAGGGTTTCAATTTTTTTTTTCTATTCCAAGTTGCTAAATTTTCTGGTATAAGATTGATTGAATATTGTGACATCTTAAAAAATATTTATAGGTCAATTTTTGATTGAAAGTGAAAAGGATAAGCGTGCTAAAAAATTTAAAGAATTGAGATAGATACCAAATATAACGGTGTCTGAATGTGATATCCATTTTACCCCATTGTCTAGATATGGTAGACTTTGATAATGCATTTTCTTAAGCCAAGCGTTTTCTTAAACCAGGAAACTGAGTGTTTGGCAGAAGCAGGGATCATCTTGAAAATTCAATGGATGTTTGATCGCCACGAGTTTCCTCGATAAAATTGGATTTAGTTATTTGTCCAAGAACCAAGGAAGCTTTCACTTTAGGAGAAAACTCAATCTTTATTAATAATTAAAATCTCTTAATTTTGGTCATACTCTTTTTTTTTTCTCTTTTTTTTTGTTTCTCTTAACTTATACTCTTTTGTAATCCTCACTTGATTAGCAAAAGCCTCGGCTGGCTTTAGGGGTGTTAACATAAAAGTTTGATTATGCATGGTCAATGTATATCAATTCTTGTAGCCATCATAATTGACCCTTCTATCAAATTGCCATGGATGTCTCAATAGCAAGTGTCCAGCTTGCATTGGTATTATATCACAAAACACCTTATCTTTATAGTTACTAATAGAGAAAGATACTCAAACCTAATTTGTCACCAATATATCTCCCCTATCATTGAACCATCTCAGCCTATATGGCTTATGATGTTTTAATGTGGGTAGATCCAATTTATCAACCATAAAGATACTAGTTACATTAGTACAACTCCCACTATCAATAATCAAACTACATACTTTATTATTCATGTGGCACCTGGTCTGGAAGATGTGCTCACGCTGCTCATAATCAATATCATTATTAGGCTGCATATTAAGAGCACATTGAGCAACCAACACTTTTCTATTTACTTGCTCACTAATCTCCATATTACTACAATTCTCTAATTGTGGCATCTCATAATCACTAGAATGCCCACTCTTGATACGTCCCTTTTCTTCCTCGCCAAAGCCAAACTATTTGGTAAGCTTAGGTTTAGATAGTGACTCAAAATTATCCAACTTCATATGCATCAACTTAAACTACTCCTGAACCGCCTTCATGTAGAATTTAAGATGAATTTTAGGTTGATCTATTTCACTACTCATGTTTGTCTCACAAACCTTACGTGTTTGCACTCAATTTTACTCTCTTTCCCTTAAAGCTCTTAAACAAGGATTTGATCAACAAACTTATCAAAGAAAACAAGTGAATTAAAAATGATAAAAACAAATTTTCAAACAATGACAACCTTAGGAATGTGAAAAAATTGGGGATATTAAAATCAATATGTTGTTTTTTTTGGCTTCCTTCTTCTTTTTTTGAATTAACTTTTGCTCACTTTCACCTTTTTTTAAAACAAATTTCTGCACTTTTTTTTGAATTTTTTTTGGAAGAAGAGAAACCAAATTGAAATAGGACTAGGACTCTATTTTTTTATGAAATTTTAATTTTGTTTTGGAAGAAGAAACTAAGTTGCACTAGGAGTATAACTATTTTTTTTAAGGAATTAGAATATAAGTAGAAAAAAGAAATTGACTAGAACTAGGACTCTTTTTTTTTAGGAATTAAAAGAACATTAACTAGAACTAGAACTCTATTTTGACCTAAAGAAAGGTAGAAGAAGAAGAAAGACTCCAAAAAACAAATAGAAAAAGAAAAGATAGGATACCAACCAAATTTCAAGGAGCCAAAACTCTGATACCAAATGATGTGTTTCCTTAAGCTAAGAAATAGAGTGTTTGGAAGAAGTAAGGATCGTCTTGAAAATTCAATGGATATTTGATCACCACGAGTTGCCTCAATAAGATCAGATTCAGTTTTTTACCCAAGAACTAAAAAAAGCTCTCACTTTAGGAAAAAACTCAATCTTTATTAATCATCAAAATCTCTGAATTACATGAACATAAAGAGCCCTTATATAGTCAAACACTCTTAAACCTAGTAGAAAATCCTAAAACTCCTAATTGGACTTTGAAAAAAATATGTTCCAAACAACACTAGGTATTTGACCCAATTAAACTAACAAAAATAAACTCATAATTAAACTAATATTTGGCCATAAAGAATTGGCCTAAAAATACTAATAATATCCCTAAAGAAAGCATATAACATAAAACCCATAATACATCTTTAGTCCATGTAGATTTGTGTTAGTTGTCTTGACAATTTAATAAGCTCTATTTAATGTCATCCGCAAGGCTGCAAAGTGTGACACACTTGATGTCTTGACTTGGCCCAACAACGTTCTCTGTAGCCTGCACATCTAAGATCAAGCTCAATAAAGCTTCTTTGGCCCGCTTTGCCCTGCTCCTAGTTATTGGACCGCCTATTCCTTGCAAAAGATCTTAGGAACGGTTTGGAATAGGTTTGACCACACCTTTTTGGAATGTCACTTTAAGGTGATTAAATTCAATATTCTTGGAGAATTTTCTTTCTTGATACAAGGAGACTGTAGTGAGGTATATAGTAATCTAATCTCTGCTTTAGCAGCCCATAAATTATTACAAAAAGGTGCCAAAGATATTTTGTAATGGTCAAAGATATGAATATGAAATACACTAATGTTGTCCAATCTATTTGAATTGTAATTGGATCAAATTCATGAACAAATGCTTGTAAAGTATCAATCAATTCTTCAGCATTTGAAGCTGAAATAAGAATTCCTCATGCTGAGTGTGAGATAAACCTTTATTCCACAACTTAATCAAGAAAAGACCACAGACCATCAAAGAAATTGTTAACATTTAACAAACCTATCGATTTGTGATGAATATTCAGTTATGCCCAAGAGACTACTTGAAATTTTTGTTCTAAAGTGCTAAAACTCCTTGATAAGTCATTAAAGGTATCAGCATTACTTATCATTCTAGCCACGCGCTCATGCATGGAAGCTACCTTAAATTCTTCTCCAACTATTTTTTCTATGATGTTTGATACAGTTAAAGTGGTAAGAATAATACCTAAAACTTGACATCCTCCTACATGTGCAGCTGTAGACACGCACCCTATTAACCTAAGGTCACCTCTACTATATACTAAACAAAATTTTCTCCTGGCTAGCACCATACCTAAGTTTTGTGTAGCTTTCACATACTCTCCATCTTTTTCAAGACTAAAACCACAAAAGATTTCACATACTCTCCATCTTTTTCAAGATTGAAACTACAAAAGACACAAATATTTCGAAACTGATGGAATATGATTCCTTCCATAACTGCACTCACCCTAACTTTGAGTATGAAGGTAAAGATACTAACATGTGCATTTATAGAACTCAGAGAAATGCATACTTATGACACTACTAGAAAAATCCGGTTTAGAGACGAAATTTTTTCATCTCTAAACAGGAAAAGTTTCATCTCTAACTACGTTAGAGATGAAATTAGAGATGGAAAAAATTCCGTCTCTAAAAACGCGGTCGCTGAATTTTAGAGACGGAATAGAAATTTTATCTTTAATTAGAGACAAAATATTTCCGTCTCTAAAATTAATACATTCGTCTTTGAATTTGGTTAGGAATTCCGTCTCTGGAGTCAGAGACGGATTTTTCCGTCTCTGAAGCCAAAGACGAAAATTTGTCTCTTTCCCTCTCTGGAGGCAAAGATAGAAAATTCCATCTCTGGCTTCAGAGACGGAATATTCCGTCTTTAATTCTAGAGATGAAATTTTCGTCTCATTTCTGTTTCATTTCAGAGACGGATTTTTTTGTCTCTAATATCAGAGATGGAAAAAATTCCGTCTCTAATTCTAAAAATATATTAAAATATATTTTAAATAATCTTAAACCTATCAACTAGAAACCAATATTAGCCAATAGCCAAAAACTAAACCAGTATCAGCCAACAGCCGAAAACTAAACGAATATCAGGCAGAAATATCAACATAAATTTTGAATAATCTAAAACCTACTATCATTCAAAAAAATATCAACATAAATTTTTAATAATCCCATACCTATTATCATATAAATAATTACATGACATGAAAAAATAAGCAATCAAACAGTCTTACATCATTAATACATAACACAAAGTCATAAATAACACAAAGTATCATGATCTATCAGTAACATTACTATTTTGCTCATTGTTATTATTCTCTTCTTCTCTTGGTGGAGACGAGGACATTCTTATACTACCATCTATCGTGAGGCGCCAAAACATCCGATTTCATTTCTCAACCTTTTGCTTTAACATAAAATTTTTATCTTTACTCTGTTGGAGCCATGCAGATAAAGTCTCAATTTTTGCATTTATAACAGAAGAGGAACTTGCTGAGACTCCATGAGAAGCGGAAGACCTAGAAGAGGAACTTGCTGCCAATACATTATGTGCTTGAGATCCCAACCCATATATCTGTCCTTTATTGTTTATGCTTCCAACCATATCCAAATAAACAACATTGTCTGATTGTTGGGTGGAGTGTTGGCTAGAACCCTCATCGCTCTGAGATTCAGATTGTCTCTCAGCTATTTTTGTTCGATACATTTCCTGAAAAATAAAATTATTAAACAAAATGAATATTTGTAAATAAATGAAAATAAAAGAGTAGCGACTACATATAACAATTCTTCCTTGTTGGTCGTTGAACCACCCTAATGGCTTCCCTTTGGGGCGGTGAAGCCGCTCGTACAAGTCAAAACATGTCGGTTCTTTATTCATTTGCACCCTCTAAAATAATAAAAAGTTAAGTAATATTGAAGTAAGAACTTAAATCACTATATATTTGATAGAAATTACTCACCATTCTATTGGCATGCTCTCATATAGATATAGACCGTCCACTATGTACATTAAGTCCTTTTTTGGAAAGTCTATTTTGTTTATTTTTTTTGACTTTATCTTGCCAGCCTTCACTATCCTATTCAGCCCTTAACTGTTGTAGCTTCTCTGGTGGAATCCAAGCACCCTTGTCCTCATCGCTATGCACCTTAAACAATGCATTTTTTAGGGCTGTTGATCCCTTGCTGTCAAATGACCTTTTAATATTGTGCTCATCATTGTCCAACCACTTAAAATTTGCCTAAATAAAGAAAGTAAACAAATTAACATAACATTCACATATTTTTAAAAAAGATATCAATAAATATGATAGGAAATGTTACACATTACCTTGAACTCCTTGAACCACATTTTAATGGTATTGTTGTCTAGTTTTCCCCAACTGGACCAAGCACCTTCAAATTTTTTCTTGAAAATCGTTGTGATGACACCTCTTGTTAAGATGTCAGGATAAAAGCTGAAAGTATAGATATCAATTTAAATAAATATACTGAAAAAAATACACATATTACTTACGTGTTTCCAGATGCAGATCTAATCCAAATTCGACCATCTATGTCCCTTGTTCCCTATTGAATAGTCTGTGGTGGGAAAAGAACTGGCTCAACATTTGGACATGCGGATGAATTAGGAGATGGGGCACATATGGTATGTGTAGGTGGGGTAGGGGCAACTGTACTAGAAAGATGAGGAGATGAGGCACTAGAATGCGCCGCTTGTGAATGGAAAAATAGGGTAGAAGTATGACAAGTCTGGGAAAAGGGAGATGAAGTAGGTGTGTGTCCAGTGTGGATCTGGTCAAGTTGAGCTATGTCAGCAACAGGTGATGTGTCTAGCTATGTATATGGCTGAGAGATAGCCCGTCCTCGTCCTCTACTTCTACCCCTTCCTCTACCTGTCATCTGTAGACAAAAAGATAATCATATATTTCGATTAAATTTGATGACAATTTAATAATAAAAAATACAAATAATTACAAAAGACAATGATAACGAAACTCATAACCATACAACCATAGATTTATAACCTACTTCAGAAATACATAATATATGATCTACATAATACATTTAGTAAAATGAAGAAACCTAACAATACCTAAACATTTTCATCATTATCATTTTCTTCCTCTTCTTCTTCATCTTCCCATTCTCCTTCTTCCTCAGTATCTTCTTCATCCACATCTTCTATTTCAATATCTATATCTATATCTACTTCATGTAGGTTCAAAGAAGAACCATATACTTCATCTACAGGGCCTTCAATATCAACAAGACTCTGCTTGAGATTGTCATTTGTAATTATTACAGGCGATTGCATTGATGACTCTTTTTGGTATGGAGCATCACTTTCAAGCATTTTAGTTTCTACTGCTGTTTGTATTGTGGTTCGTGCCTTAGTTTTGATCACTACTAACCAATCACGTTGCCCTTCAGGATATTGTGTATAATATACTTGTGTTGCTTGTTGTGCAAATATGAAAGGATCATAATTTTTATATCTCCTGGATGTTCTAACCTCAACAATCCCATAGTTATCTACCTTTGTTCCATGATTTAAGGTGGGATCAAACCAATCACATTTGAATAGAACTAACATCTTTATAGGCTATCTTGTATAGTGTACTTCAATAATGTATGTTAAAACCCCATAATAATTATTTTATGTTGTTTCATCCGTACCACCTTGACAACATACACCAAAATTTGTTGTACCTATATCTTGGCCATGATCTTTTGTATTAAATTTATAACCATTTACATAATATAATGCCCATTTATTGGCTTTTCTTTGAGGACCCCATGCCAAACTCTTTAGAAGAAAATCTTCGACATTATTATTTAACACCTAGTCATCAAACATTTAAGTCAGTCTCACATAAGAAGCAAAATGTTAGAAAATAAGGAATTAAGGAGAATTTGTACAACATACGTATTCTTTAAACCAAATAGGAAACATTGTGGAGATTTGTCTGTCTACTTCCGAGTCACTCATCCAACATTCTTATAACATATTAGTATATGTGCTACATTTAGAAAACGTGTTAGAACAATTTATAGTGATATATATATATATATATATATATATATATATATATATATATATATATATAACACTTAAATGAGCATTTTATACACTTACATTAAAAATGGCTCCACTTCAGAACAATTTAGAAAAACATATAAATGTGCAGTTTGTAAGTCCCTTTCTTCTAACATGAATGATATGCATCTTCCGGTTGGACGGCCAGGATAATTAAAGATAGAAAGCAGTGGTCTAATTGAACAACCTTCACCTCCATCGTCATTTCGTGGTACTTGAGTCCTTCTACATGGAATTTCAGGTGGATAATAGTAAGATGCAAATGTAGAGGTATTTTATACCAAATAAGCTTCACAAATTGATCTTTCAACTGCAGCTGTATTCTTCACCTTGTCTTTTGGTGTGCGAATAAACCTAATACACTTAATTGATACATTTAGTACTATGAATACAATTCCATAATTTTTTTTAAAAAGGATACATAACTCTATCTTTCAAATGGATACATCCATCGATATTGCACTGGATATTTAACCCTTACTTTGTATGGCAAATGAATTGGAAGTTGTTCCATTGAGTCAAAAAAACTTGGAGGAAAAATTTGTTCTAATTTGCAAAGAATGATTGGAATGTTTTGCTCCATCACATGTAAAGTATCCTCTCGCAACAATGGTGAAGTCAATTCTCGAAAGAACTGACTAAATTCTGTGAGTATGTTTCAAATAGGCTTTAGTAATACTTTGAATGCAATTGGGAGCAAGTGTTGCATAAACACATGACAATCATGACTTTTCATACCAAACAACTTTGCTTCTCTCATGTCAACACACCTTGATAATGTAGAGACATATCCGTCTGGCAGCTTCAATTTTTTGACCCATTCACACACACTTAATCTTTGTTTCTTAGTTAATGTGTATTTTACATTGAGTTTAATTAGTTTGCCATCTCTTCCATCTTGCATCTCTAGTTCATTCCGTCTACAAATTTTTGCCAAGTCGAGCCTTGCATAAAAATTGTATTTTGTCTTACCTTCAGTGTCTATCGCTGTGTATAAAATATTCAAAAAGACATTTCTCTCAATATGCATAACCTCTAAATTGTGTGGAAGAAGATTTGTTTTCCAATATGGTAACTCCCAAAATATAGATTGCTTTGTCCAGCTGTGAATAACTCCATACCCTGGGATATTATCATATGTCTCTTTAGTTATGCTGAGCATATGTCTAACCATTTCCAACACTTCTTTACCTGTTAACTGAGGCGGAGATAAAGATGTTTCAGTATGTCTCTTTCGAAAAATCATTCTTATTCCTTCTGTAACTATGATCAAGTAGCAAGAATTGTCGATGACAATCAAAGAAAGACGTCTTCCGACTATGTTGAAGGGTGAATGCCTTTGAACACTCTGTACATATTGGACAAGCAAGTTTTTCCATTGTCATCCAACCTGAAAGCATCCCATATGCAGGAAAGTCATTAATGGTCCACAACAAACAAGCTTTCATGTTAAAGTTCTGTTTTAGTGAGACATCATAAGTCGTGACACCAGTGTTTCATAAAAGTTTGAGATCATCTATAAGTGGTTGCAAATATAGATCAATTCTATTTTTTGGATTGAAAGGACCAGAGATTATAATGGTCAAGAACAAGAACTTACTTCTCATGTACATCCAAAGGGGAAGATTGTAAGGGGTAACAATAACTAGCCAACATGAATAAGTCCGACCTATTCTATCAAATGGAGCAAATTCATCAGCACATAAACCTAACCTCACATTTCGAGGGTCCATTGCAAATTTAGGATATTTTTCATCGAATTTTTTCCAGGCTTCTCCATCAGATGGATGAGACAAAGACCCTGTCACCCTCACAGTTTCTCGATGCCATCTCATTTGACTTGTAGTTTACATTGAGGAATAAAGTCTTTGCAGCCTTGGAATAAGTGAAAAATACCACATTTTTTTTTACTGGAAGCTCTCTTGCTTTGCCATTTCTGATGACCCTTTTGTAACACTCTTCACCACAAAATTTACAATGATGAAGCTCCTTATCAAGAGGACTATGATAAATCATGCATCCGTTTTGACAACAGTGAATTTTTATACAACCTAATCCTAATTGCTCCATTGATTTCTATGCACGATAGAGGTTTTTAGGCATACGATTTTCATTTGGCAATGCATTTCCCATAAATTGTACCCACCAATTGAAACAATTCTCAGATATGTTGAAGTCCGACTTGATACTCAAAGCTTCCACTGCAGGTGACAATTCAGAATAATTTTGACAACCGTCATACAAAGGAGTATGTGCAGCTTCTAACATATTAAAAAAATTTTTGGCTTCCGGGTTAGGATTTTCATCCCTCTATTCGCAATGACCAAAATCTTGTTGCTCTATATAATTACCAATAGATGGTCTAGCAGCATCCATTACCATATGTTCCTGATCATTGAAGCATGCCTGAAAGCCACTACTTCCATAATATGAGTTTCTTGAAACCATTGGTGGAAAGAGAGGTCTTGGTTCATCATGGTTGGTCCAATAATAATAATTACTCATAAATCTCTTCATACAAAGGTGGGTTTTCACTTCATCAACTAAAAAAATACTTCTGACACTTGCATTTTTTACAAGGACACATAAACTTTCCTACACTTTTAAAATGATCCTGGCTACAATCAAACTCTAAAAACTTATCTGTAACTGTTCTCTTATCAGGACCCACCCTATTATCCATCCACTTACAATGTTTAGGAACTTCCATCCTATTTTTAGGCATACATGAATCAAAACAAACATCTTAATTCAATATAGCACAAATTATAATAACATATTGAAGCAATACTAACATCAAAGACATAATGTGAATAGAAATCAATTTTTTGGTTAACAGACGTTTTTTTTTGTTCTTTTTCTTGGCTGCATGACATAATTTTCAATTTATGTTTGTATTGAGAGTAGCTGTTTCTGAGCTAAAAAAGCATCATGTGTGTGAAAATTTGTTGAGTTTACATACATTTTTTATTAATTTTTATACACTCCAAGCATCTCACTTGTCACTATCTATAAAACAACTAATAATACTCTTTTCCAAAACACCATTAATGAAAATGCCTTAATCTTTGATTTAGAGATGTTATGAGCTTTATACCACACTTCTACAAATTCACTACCTTTGTCAGCTGGTTGTCTTTATAATCTGATTTAGTCCAGCTAGCTAGGTTAAACATATTCCAATTGAATATCTTTAGAATCCAATAAAGTAATTATCTCTACATCCTTCCAATCCCAACTAAGAATCTTCTCCTCTTGGGGGAAATATGCTGTTGAAATAAAGGACCCATGAAAGCGGGGGCAAGGCTGTGGCTGGGGATGTTTGATACAACAGAAGAAGCAGCTAGAGCATATGATCGAGCTGCCTTTAGCTTGAGGGGTTGGAAGAACTTCTTGAATTACAAGAAGAGAAGAAGAAAAGGAGGGGAGATTTAGTACTAATTCATCGAACCATTTCTTTTCACTCTTCCTCTTTCTTTTATTTTTATTTTTATATGAATAGTACTAGTATATATTGTAGAATATATTTCAGATACAATATATATGAGATATAATGAAGTTTATAATTTTTTTCCTTTTTGATTAGTGGGTTCAGAACCATATATTTAATCCATAATTTTGGCTAGGGTTAGGGTGAATAGTTAATACATAAGAAATTCTAGGTATAGAGATTAGGAAAAACAACAACAAAGGGTGCTTTCATTTATCTGAAAAGAGTACCTAGAAAATATGCTTAAAAGGTTCCACATGGAAGGCCACAAAATTTTCACAACTATAATGACATAGCATATGAAAGTTTCTACATAAGATTTACTTAAAAACAAACCAAGAGTTTAGTCACATGTCTTTCATGCTATACACCAGTGTAGTAGGCAGTGTCATGTATTCCATAATGTGCATAAGGCTTGATTTGGCCTATACAACAAGTAAGATTAGTAGATACATAGAAAATCTAAGAGCAAAACTATTGTAGGCTATGAAATGAATGTTTAGGTATTTGAGAGTAATCACCAAGTTAGGGTTAATTTACACAATGGCTAGAAGTTTGAGAAATGAGGCTTTGGGGTAAGTAAACTCAAATTATATAGGCTATATTGATAATAGAAGGTTTTTAAATGGATATATATTCTAGTTTTATGGGAATACTATTAGCTAAAAGCCAACACTATAGTACGTAGTTTCCCTTTCAACAACAAAAGCTATGTTCATCGCTTTGCAAAAAGCTGTAAAAGAGAAACAAGGTGGACTAAATGCATGGCAGCTAGCTTAGTAGTAAGTGAAGTGGTTGTAGAAGTGGGGTGTGATAGCCAAAGTGCCATACACATCACCAATAATAATGTTGACCATGAAAAACTAAAGCACAAAAATGTAAGTTTATTTTTCATTAGAGACATCACATTGCTAGTGGAAAAGTCAAATTGGAAAAGATAGATACTAGAAAAAGTTCAACAGATATGTTGACAAAGGCATTAGTAGCACCAAGGTTCAATCACTACTTGAACTTATGAATATAAAGGAAGCTAGTTGTGTAAAAATAGCATAAGTTGTGTAAAAGTAGTAGTATTCAAGGTGCTGGAATAGTGGGATATGGCTTTATTATACTTTATTCTTAGATTAAATTCCATATTTATAGACTTATTCAAATTAATATAATTTTCTTTATAGTTACTATTTCGGCCAACCTTAGGAAACAATTTGTATTTATAAATTTCTTTTAGTTAAACTCTCTTAGAGAATTAGTTAATCCTTAGTATTTTTTTGGTTAATTTCTTCCTTATTTCTTCATCCTAATTCAGCTATGACTTTATTCACATTTACATTTTTCCTTCCTAATGAGTTTTGCTATATCCTTAATTCTATATTTGATATCTAATTTATTATCCTCAAGTTGAAATATTAAAGGGGTCTTCCAAGTTAAGTCTACATAATTTTTCTTATAAACTTCCTTATTATCCCATTAGGGTTCCACTTACCACTTCTTTAATATTAGACCCTTTGTCACTTATCATGTAAAATTAGATCCATTTTTATATCAATTATTTCTAATGCAACTCTTTTTAATCAAGGAATTGTTCATTTTTCCATATTAGTCAACTATTGGAAATTTTAGTGCCATTACTATCATCCTTACAAATTCAAATTTTCTTGTTTCACATCCATTGGTCTTATTTCAAATTAAGCTAGGAAACATTGCTTTCTCTTAAGTATTAGTGTGAGTACTCAAGTAGCAATTTAAGTATTAGTGTGAATATTCAAGTAGCAATTCACCCACCAAAATGGTAAAAGTTATTATTCATTTGGAAACTCCCATTCTCCTTCCATCCTGGAATTTATTCCATTTAGGTATCTTTTATTTTTATTCCTTCCCTAATTTACATGATGTCTATAAGGTGTCAAAAAGTTACCCAACATTTCTATTTATTTTTCCACACTCATTTCTACCTATTACTAACCTAAAACTCATAACAAAGTTTAGATATCTAAGCCACATTCTCATTACCATTCACTTATTTTCTTCATGTCCATCTCCTTTATGCTATCACTTCCACATGTTTATTTATCTCATGCATTGTATAAACAAATTTTTCATCACACACAACACTTCAAATTAATCATAGCTATTTTTAGGTTTTTGCTTCATGAATTTAACCAACCTAGATAATTCATTTCCAAATTACTTTTTTCTTTCATTTATCCACATCTTCTCCATTAATTCCATTATACTTTAACTATTCATCATTATCATGAGTAAAAATTCCAATTAATACCCTAGAAAACCCTAAAACCCGAGACTACTTCTCCAGTAGCTTCCAAGTTTCTAGCTTCCAAACTTGTAATTAAATTCTTCCATTACCTCCATTTCTTAATTCTTCATCCTCATACAAGCATACATCATTTAAATTTTGGCCAGAACGGCAATATTCCAGCCATTCTATACAAAATTAATACCCATTCAAAGCATATTTTTCAACAAAAATACATGGTTTACATGCGTCTAGATAAAACCCACCTATGGTCAGCAACTAGAAAACTAAAATAAAATAATTTTTCTTGAAGTTCTAAAGTTAGAATCTTACTTAAATCATACAGATTTCAAGGTGTTTTCAAAAGAAAATCATTATTAAACTTACCTAGGATAAGTTTCCTACAGCTTGCTTGGCTTGTTTTCACCTTGCTTCTCTTTCCTCCCTTAGATATGGCGTGGAGTTCTTCTCCTCACTCCCACTGTTCCAACACTTTTTCATGGTAGAGAAGATGAGTTTAGAGACTCAAACATAAGGGAGAATGAAAGGTTAGAGAGGAAAAGAATATATCTCACCTTGAATACCTAGATTGAGCAACACTTGAAAAATACAGTCTTAGATTCACATTCTTCACCAATGCTATGTTTTAGAGAAAGTCGATTTCTGAGTTTTCCTCCAAACTCAAACAGATAGCGAATCAAACCCTGAGAATGCCAACCAAAATGCAAAAACTTCATACAGAACCCAAAAATCAAAATCATGCCCAGAACATTACAAACTTGAGAAAAACAACCAAGAAGAAAAAACCTGCATCCAATCTCACTTGCTTGGGTCAGGAAATTCAAAGTTGAAGAAAAATCCAAAACCAGGAACCCCAGAAAAACCCGTAGAAACCTCTGATACAACTCAAGAACAATGTAAGTAACAACCAACAGACAAAAACGACCCAGAGTTTGCATCTGGGGTTGAAAGATTTTGACAGAACACCCAATCTTTGCGTAAAAGAAAAAAAATGTAATATCCAACTCTGAGAAAACAAGGAATTTTAATGAGAATTTTTTTACTACAACTCTCATAAAGGAAAGAATACGCAGATTTATAAGTGTAAACTAGAAACCAGGATATCACAATTGCAAGCGAAGAAAGAAAGAGAAAGAGGCAAAGGAAGAGGAATAATCTTGTAGGGGAAGAAGAATACCTGAGAAATTTGTACACTACAGTCTATGAGGGCCGAGAGGCGAAGACAGGGAGGTCACCGGAGTCTAGAGTTTTCACGGCAAGATTCGCAGCACTGGCGGAGACCTGGAAGAGACGATGCTAGGGCACAATGCTAGGGCACGATGAGATTCTGGAAGAGGAGGCAAAGGGGAGTTATCGAGAGGTTAGGGCACAATGAAATTTTGGAAGAGGAGGAAAGGGGAGTTCTCAGGAGGCAGAGTGGAGCGTGTGATGGGTAAGGAGGTTGTGTAGTCCATCAGGCTTGGATTCTTCCATGTCCAGGCCTGCAGTCCAGTCTTGAAGTGGGCCTAATTGTCTGTGTTTTTTTTACTGATATGGTATCTTTTAATTTGAATTTTATGTCTTTTTTGTGATTGAGTTTTCTGTATCTTTTTTTAAGATTAATCTTATATCTTCCAATTTAAAATTTATATATGTTTAGTGATTGGGCTTCGGCCTTTTGTAAAAAAAAAAACCAACATTCATTCACCTAGTCAAAAAAATCAGTCCAAAAAAAACCTTGTAAAAAAATATGTAAAATTTATTCACCCAAATAAGCTCTAAGGTTAAGGGGGTATACTTGATTATGTATTAGATTTTTTATAATTTTTTTGTAAAATATTTGTTTTACTTGGCTGTAAAAATAAGTAAGGTTGATTATAATATTATACAATACTGACAATAGGTTAAGAGGGTCGTTTCATATTGCAATCTATTTTATTTCATGCCACTTGAGTAGGCGCAAGGCTTCTTGTACAGAGCAATTTTAGGTGTGGCCTCATGTAAATCAATCAAAGTATAAACTCCACATTTTAAGTGATTGGACTTTTTAAGTTTTATTTTAACATTATATGAATAAATTTCATATTAACAATCTCAACATGAAAAAAAATTCCTATTTAAATTTTTTAAAATAAATAAGTTTAAGTTTGAGTATTTTAAAATCTTAAATTTATTATATTTTTAAATATAAATTTAAAGATAGATTGCTATCTGATATATCTGATTCAAGATTTTTTTATTTGATTCACATACTAAGTTCTTTGCAAGGATATGAGCCTTGATTCAAAAAATAGTCTTTTTTGCTGTATTTTGAAATATTTTCACTTATTTATTTTGAATTTTATTTATAATAAATTTTTAAAATTTAATTTTAAAAATAAATATTTTAAATGACCTTTTATATATTTAAAAGAAAATTTTAAATATATATATATATATATATATAATCAGCGTTATAGAAAAAATTTAAATTCCACTTAATTTGTAGGAATAATTATGTAGTATATAGTATGTTCGTATATGTGTATCTGTGTGTGTGTGTGTGTGTATACACACACACAGATACACATATACGAACATTCTATATACTACATAATCATTGTGACCAAAATTATATTATATCCAAAATTAAGCGTACATATATTTATTAGGAAAACATGTCTTTATTCTTCATAAATGTTTATTTCTTTTTAAAATTATTAAATCATTTCTCATAATATTAATAAAATATATCTACTTATCAATTCTGAAAAATGTAAAATGAAAGTAAATATGAAATTTTTTTAAAATAAAATATATTAATAAAATATATTTATTCATCATTTATATCTTTTAACCTGTTTTTCTATTTCATTTCACTTGTTCTTTTTTTTAAATGTTTTTCAAGATAAAATCATCTTCTTTACAGAAAAGAATCTGTATATCGTGGAAATAAAAATTATAGTCAATTATATCAAACAAATACAATAAATTAATATAAGAGAATCTTGAATTTCCATTCCATCAACTTATTTCTACAAATTAAGCGGGACTTAAATTTTTTCAAAAATTATCTAAATTCTAACTAATTTTACTAAGAATTTAAATATTATTTTGAAAATTAGATATAAAATTAGAGATAAAAAATTTATATACACAATTTATAGATTAGAGACAGAATTGGAGACAGAAAATATTTCGTCTCTGAGTTTTCGTTTCTAAATCCGTATCAAATTTTTTTTCCTTTGTTCACAAAATTAGAGACGGAAACTCAGAGACGGAATATTTTGCGTCTCCAATTCCGTCTCTAAACTCATTTAGAGACGGAATTGGAGATGAATTTTTAAAGACGAAAATTTTCTGTCTCTAAATTGCAAAACTTGCCATCTGTCTTTAACTTCCCAAATCCGTCTCTATTTCCGTCTTTGTTAGAGGCGGAAATTATTCCGTCTCTGTTAGAGACGGAAATTATTCCGTCTCTAAATCTCCTTTTTCTAGTAGTGTGATAGCTATGCGAATAGGCCGGACATAATTAGAACAGCTATGTGAGTGATTGGTGGATATAAGCTAAATTGAAGGTGAAAATTTCAAAAATGATGGTACGCATGTATATGTACAGTAGTTGTGATTGTGGCTTATATTAAGCACATAAAGAGAATAAGGTTAAGATATCACCAAATATTTTCCTTTTCCTTTTCTTTGATGAAGCATTGATGTCTTGATTCTTATAGGGAAGTTGTAGGTGATAGGGGTCATTGTAAAATAAAAGAGTGAAAATACAAATCAGTTAATTGTTGACAAGGGACATTCAAATGATTTATCTTTTTTTTTAATGTTCTTGTTAGTTGATTATCGATATTATTAAGTCAGCTAGCTACTTTAAGAATTTTTAATTTGAATTGGTTTATTTTACAGTCGATTAATTACTTCTATTTTGAAGCAACCAGCTGCATCCTACCAGTTAACTATGTGCTCATTGTTCTTCAAAAACTTTTTTATAAGCTCAGAAATGCTTCTTTTCCATGTGCTATTTTTCTACTGAATACCAGTAACTTTAAATTAGATTTTGACACATATATTCAAAATTTGCGGCCATCGATTTTTGCCGAAATAGAAGTTAGGTTTTGTTTACAGATTTTCAAGAATTATGGCCACTGATTTTAATTTACTTTCAATGTTTTGTCTAAACTTCTGACTTTCTATTTTGATACCATGCTTTGTTATGTATTTTTCTTTTTTTACTGCATCATTCTTCATTAATGTTGGCATTAAATGAAAAGTTATTTTTCTTATTACAAGGAGGGTTAATTTCTATTTTTTGAAACTCGGTTATTATGGTGTCCAAGTGATTAGTAGGTTAAAGTGATGAAAAGTTTGAAAGAAATAGATGGATGATGGCCTTATAGTACTTTGATGAATGTAATCAAGAGAATTAGTAGCGTTGAAGTTCTCGAGGAATAAAATATGAAAAGTAGGATTTAAATTAATTTTTGAACTCTTAATTTAAAAATATGGAGAATATTTTGAGAATCATGTTCAAAAATAATGTAAGTAATCAAGATATTTGTGTTAAGGGTTTATACCATACTAAGTTGAGTCTAGTATCTAGGATGTGAATTATGTTGAGATTGAAAATTCACATGTGAATAATTGTTGAAAAAGGAGATTTTATAAAAAAAGCTATAGATTTTGAATATTTATGGGATATACTAAGATTTGAAAGAATTGTACTAATATAATGGTAAAAATAAGATATAAGTGATATTTTTTTCGTTGTTTGGTGTGTCAGCAAGTAAGAATTGAATATATTGTTTCAAGAGAGTTATTTAAGAAGTTTTAGGATCTTAGCTAGATTATAGTATATCTGATAGTAGTTCTAAATGATATGTTTATGCATTAGAAGTTATGCTTCAGGTATCTTTATATAATTTTGATAAAAATTTGGATAAATCATTTATCCTTAGTTGAACTTGTCCATATCAGTAATTATCAGGCCAACATACAAATGACACAATTTAAAGTTTTACATGAAACATCATAGGTCTCCTAATAGGTGGGTGAGTTGAGTAAAATTAAGTTTTTGAAATCTAATTTGGACTAACATATAATAGATAGAATATGACTAACTTAAATTGATGATATTAGTTTGGAAAGCATGCTTCAAGCATATGTTTTCGAGTTTGGTGGGAGATTTCTAAGCAGAATTTGCCTATAATAAAATGATATTTGATGACTTAAAGTCTTATGTAAGAGTTGTTATAAACTTTATGTTAAATGACTCAATGGAGTTAGAATTATAGTAATATGTCATTGATAAAATGAAATTGATTAGAAAAAAAATACAAGAAACTCAATACAGGACAAAAGTCTATAGGGACAAAAAATGTTGAGCACTAAAAATTATCAGCTGGTGACTAAATATTCTTGAAGGACTCACTCATGAAAGAGGTAATGATGTTTGGAAAGAAGAAAAAAGTTAAGTTAGAGTATATAGACTCTTGAAATCTTGGACAAAGTATGCATAGTATATATCGCCTAACTTTACCATCATGATTAAGTGGTATTGGTATAGTCTTTCTTTCATCAATGCTAAGAAAGTACCTATTAGATTCTTCTTATATTATCTAATTTCAAGAAATTCAATTGGACAAGAATTTTATTTAGTTATGGGGAAAAAAATTCAATATCTATTGTTGATTGATAAGTGAATAACTTATGGTTGAAAAAAATTCCTATGGCTAAGGTTATATGAAAAAATCACTCAAGTATAGAGACTACTTAGAAAGTAAAGATGATATACAAAAGATATATCCCCAATTGCTTGAGTAATGAGATTAATAACTGTAATTTATGCCTTGACTTCAATTTTTACTTGTGATATGATGGTTTGAAATTCGGAGACCAAATTTTTTAAGGAGAAAAGAATGTAACATCTCGTAATTTTTAAATAGTAATATTTTGTTATAAATAAATATATTTTTATTTTAAATGATTATATTTTGCTAAAATTTTTATTAAGAAAATCATGATTTAAGAGTTCAACTAAAGTTTTGCAAGAATATAAATTTTTAGAATTTTTTGTGATACTTTATAATGAAAAATAATATTATTATGTATATAATAAAAAAAATTCAAATATTCAATAATTAAATAATATTAAGTAAAAGGAAAAGAAAACCGGGGGGGGGGGGGGGGCGAGAGATGCAAGCGTGCAGAAAAGAAATATGCAAAATTTTTGTGGGCGAGTGAATAATCTGAATAGTATTTTCTCTCCTCCATTTTTTCTCTTTAGATCTGGAGTGTCTATAGACTTTTGATCTCAGAACTAAGGATACCATTGGATTCAGAATGGAGAGTACTACGATATTGGTTAAACAAATTTTCAAATCAGCCGCAAAATCACCGTAGGTCATATGTAAAAATTTTTAGAAAAATGTAAGTTCTAAAACTTATATTTAAAGTCCTCAAATTGAAAATCTGATACTGTAGATGAATTCAGGATATAGATAAATCTTGGGATATAAAATTTTTCAGCCATCCGACAATTTTTTAGCATCGTGAACAATAAATTTGGTCAGTATAAATAGTAATTCCATAGGTGAATAGTAATTTCAACAGTGAATAGTACTCATTAGTTGACCAGTGTTGACTAAGCTTCCGGAGGCCAAATTTTGCGATCTCAGAGTCATTTTCTAAGTTTTTGAACCTTCCAGACTTGATTTGAAGGAATATTTGGTCAAATTTGATTTGAAAAAGTGCATTTTAGTGTTGTCCAACATGGAGCCTTTCCCTCTGAGTAGATAATTCTTTCTATGACTTACCATATACTCTTCTTGAATTTTAAATATATAATTGAATCTATTTACGAGTTATTTATATTTTGATATGTCTTTGAAATGGATTAAACTACCTGATTTGTTTACTATCTAGCATATAGTTCAGAAGATTAAGGTTTTTGAAAATAAATTTTTAAACTCATTGAATATGTGAGTCAAAATGTATTTCTCATCATATGGTAAAAGAAATATATTGTGCACGTGACATTGATTTTTAAAGCTATAAAATTTCCTTTGAAAATGATATGCATATGTAATAATCCTGATTAAGAAGTTTCTAGCAGAGGAATTGTATTGAAATTGAACTTTCTAAATTTTACTGAAACCTCTTTTTTGAACGATATGTCATATGTGCAAATATGATTTTTGTGGAGGAATTATATTGAAAACATTGTTTGATAACAATAGATGATAGTACTCTTGGTGCACTTTGACACCTCAGCTAGCAAAAATGGTGCTAGCCTTGTGTAACGGCTAGCACACGGGATATAATATGTGAAGGAGAACGGGATGCCTCCTATTTGGGAGAGATGCCGACTATATGATATGTGATTTGTCCTCTATTGCTGTGTGCTTGGGAAATACCTATATTGGAGTCCTTTCGCTAGTCCTCTTGAATGGTGGTAGGGCAAACCTCAAATGGGATGCTGAGTTTAGGCAAATCATACGCCAAAAAAGTACATAAAGGCTTAAACTCTGATATGGTGGTTTTGATATGGGATCCTCCTAATGTTTTCATGTGAAATATTTTGATACATAACAACACTTATTTAATGATCATACAGTACAGTATATAGTTTTGGATATCTGAATATCCTTTATTTTGAGAATATTTAAAATACGGGTCCTATGTGGATGTAATTCTGAACTGTATTTTCTATGTGACAAATTTTAAAATATGAATACATCCATATGTTGATCTAAGAGGTTGTAGGAGGTATTATCTACTCACTGAGTTGTCAAACTTACTACACGATATTTATATGTTTTTCAGATAAGGATACAGAGTTTGGCTTGCAACTATGTGATCAATTTAGTGTCATACTCTCGTGGTGATTCTATGTTGTTTATAGGGTTCACATTATTTAAATCATTCTGTATTTGTACTCTAGAGTATACTCTGAACGCCACATGCAGGATTCTTACTTTATTTGTTACTTTGATATTTATAGACTTGATTTGTATATTGTGTATATATGGGAATACCTATAAGTAACTATTTTCAATGATAAATGACTGTATTATGCATGTTATGACAAATATATATTGTCAAGTATGCATTTCACATTCCCTTAAATTGGGGGTGTGACAAAAAGTTCAAGCAGACAACCTTATTTTTCACAGGTTCTCTAGGTAGTTCTTCTTCCTCTTCAGAGGTCTATCAACATTATGTATTTCTTCGTTCCCCAAGAATATTATCAAATAGGAAAACTACGAAATTCATTCATAGAAATTTTGGTAAAGATGGATGCAACAAGCCAAGATCATCAGGTAAAAATATCTATGATTAATTAGTAATTACAAGATTATCGACGTTTATGTTGCATGCATACTTGAGTTGTACTTTTTTGATAATCAGAACATCAAACTCTTAATAATAATTTTGCATATATGAAATTGTTAGATACCATAATAAAGATATTCATGAACCTTCATTTAATAACTTAAACTTGAGTTGTACTTTTTGATAATCAAAACATCAAACTCTTAATAATAATTTTGCATATATGAAAATGTTAGATACCATAATAAAGATATTCATTGTCACGGCCCCAAATGATGGAACACATGACTGGCATGGCATAAGGGTTTCCCCCTAGCCGTAAGCCTAACACATAGCATGCATAAACATCCAGCACACAATCCAGAGTACATAATAAATATAACTGGCCACATATGCCACATCCAATATAAGAAAATATTGTGTGTGTGTGTGTATATATATATATATATATATATATCTCATGAACCCAACATCTGTGATTCCACTTGGCCCATGGCCTCATAATACAAACATCGTTGTAAAACATAAAACCATTTTTCCAAACAACACATCAAAATACGCAAGAAGCGAGGATCCTGCCTGTATGTTCATAGAGGTACACTAGACATAAATTAAACTAAACAAACAATACAAAAGAGCATTGCCCAAACTGGGGCTCACCAACGCTATCTTCAGCCTCCTACGAAGCTGTAGCTGGATCAAAGTCTCTTTGACTATCTGTGGGGAGGAAATAGAAGAGGGGTGAGATCACCACATCTCAGTGAATGGATAAATCACACTATAACAGAAACAGGGCAAAGCAAGCACGAATATTTCGCAATGAGTTTAATAATTGAAATCAAAGTGTAAAGATAATAATAGAAACATTAAGCATTTAACCATAATTTATTGAAAGAAAAGCTAAACAGTTCAAATGTATGTTCAAAAGATAAAACAGGATTAAATCAGTAACAGTAGAGCAAATCAATTATGCATGGTAAGTAATAAATGAAGTTATTTATGCAATAACAATGATGAATGAGATTGTTTAGAAATATTTAATCTTTAAGAAAAATGCACTAGTTTATTGGAGGTCTTTCCTAACAGATCTATCATCTCCCCCAAGCACACAGCAAGGGTAGGGTAATCACTGTAGGCGTAGACATAAGTATACCATAAATTCCCCAAGCACACAGCAAGGGTATGGTAATCACTGTAGACGTAGACATAAGTCCACCCTAAATCCCCCAAGCACACAGCAAGGGTATGGTAATCACTGTAGGCGTAGACATAAGTCCACCCTAAATCCCTGTATCTTAGGCAGTCATATGCCCGTCACAGTATCCTAGGCTGAAGCCTTCGCATGACCATGGTGCACCAGGGCTAGCACTCCCTGCGGCTAGCTAACAGTGATCTAAAAGAGTCCTTCAAATAGAAAACATTTGAAATATGCTATTCAAAGACTATAAAGTAAAACATTTCAATAACATTACAATAAAGCTATAATTCTCCATCTAGCTCTTTTCATGCATAAAATTCCGTTCTAAAATATATCTCATCCATGAATTCCCATGGAGACCTTTATAATCATAAACTTTCCCTTTTAAACATAGATCGTCCGTAGACGTCACATAGATGCTCATCATGCATCAAATCATTTCATGGCTAACTTAGTTCATTTCTATGACTAAGTTCGCATTTCTATAAATCTAGCTCAAATGGAGAATTATCAGCCTAGATGCTTGCCCTGCATACCTAGAGTTCAACTAGGATTTAAATTTATAATTTCTAACATGGTTGGAACATATTGGTTTTCAAAGCGGTAAAACAATTTAGCATACATTCCAACTAGTTAAAATCATACGAGAGAGTTATAAACCGAATTCGTAAAACATGCGCTATAGTATGAAAAACCCACTCATAGGTAAGGGCTCCAGATTGGACAGCCCTAAAATCATCGTTTCTGGTCTGAATTCGGTAAAACAAACCCTAAAATCGAGTCCGAAAGGTCCAAAAACCTTAAATGAGCTTGGGTTGATTTGAAAAACTGATCGGTCAAAACTGAAGTTGTAATAACCATAAAATTTAACGAAAAATTCCAATTAAAGGGAATGTAGAATAAAAAAGAGAATTTTGACAATAGAGATAAGAACCAGTGAAAATATGTATATTTATTACATGGATTAAAGAATTACAAAAGAAATATGAGAATTTATATTTTGGCGTGCTATTAGCAAAAATATTATTATTTATGTAGAAATAATTATGATTTGTTAAAAGTAAGTGGACTTTTAAGTAAAAGAAGTATTGTGTTGCTTAAAATAATTATATCAGCCTCTATTGAATTTTTATGGTATTTTTAGAAATATTCTTTCTTTTAATATAAATAAATATATTTGTTTTGAAATTTGTTTTATTATGATTTTTATTAAGAAAAATTATAATTTAAGAGTTTAACTAAAGATTTATGAGAAAGGAAATTTTTAGAAATTTTTGGGATATTTTATGATGAAAAATAGAATTTATATGAATTTTTATAAAAGAAAATCTTTTTATTAATTATTTAATAATTATTATTATATTTTAAAAAAAAAAAAACGAAAGTTGATAAACGAAAACCGGGGGCGGACGATTTCAGAAGAAAAAGAAAGGAAAAAAAAGAGAGAAAGGAATAGTGCATGCATAGTGAGTGAATAGTAATCTCAAATTTTATCTTTCGATTTGGAGTGTTTAAGAACTTCCGATATCAAAACTGAAGGTGTTACTGGATTCAGGACGAAGAGTACTTCAGTTTTGACCGATCAGTTTTTGAAATCAACCGTTGAATCGCCGTAGATCTGAAGTAGAAAATCTCGGTAAAAGGTAAGTTCTGAAAAACCTTACTTAGGGACTTCTAATTAGAAATCTGACTCCGTAGATGAATTCAGAAATTAGATAAATATTAGGATATGAAATTGTTTTGTTGATTCGGTAAAATTTTTGTGACAGTGAATAGTGTTTTCCGGCGTGAATAGTGTTTTTCGGCGGTGAACAGTAACCAAGCTCATTTAAGGTTTTTGGACCTTCCGGACTCGATTTTGGGGTCTGTTTTACCGAATTCAGACCAGGAACTAGGATTTTAGGGCTGTCCAATCTGGAGCCCTTACCTGTGAGTGGGTTTTTCATACTATAGCGCATGTCTTATGAATTCGGTGTATAACTCTCTCTCTCGTATGATTTTAACTAGTTGGAATGTATGCTAAATTGTTTTACTGCTTTGAAAACCAATATGTTCCAATCATGTTAGAAATTATAAATTTCAATCCTAGTTGAACCCTAGGTATGCAGGGCAAACATCTAGACTGATAATTCTCCATTTGAGCTAGATTTATAGAAATGCGAACTTAGTCATAGAAATGAACTAAGTTGGCCATGAAATGATTTGATACATGATGAGCATTTATGCGACGTCTACGGACGATCTATGTTTAAAATGATTTGATGCATGATGAGCATCTATACGACGTCTACGGACGATCTATGTTTAAAGGGAAAGTTTATGATGATAAAGGTCTCCATGGGAATACATGGATGAAACATTTTTGAATGGAGTTTTATGCATGAAAAGAGCTAGATGGAGAATTATAGCTTTATTGTAATGTTATTGAAATGTTTTACTTTAAACTCTTTGAATAGCATATTTCAAATGTTTTCTATTGGAGGGACCCTTTTAGATCACTGTTAGCTAGCCGCAGGTAGTGCTAGCCCTGGTGCACCATGATCATGTTAAGGCTTCGGCCTAAGATACTGTGACGGGCATATGACTGCCTAAGACACAGGGATTTAGGGTTGACTTATGTCTTCGCCTACAGTGATTGCCATACCCATTGCTATGTGCTTGGGGAAATTTAGGGTGGACTTATGTCTACGCCTACAGTGATTACCCTACCCTTGCTGTGTGCTTGGGGGAGATGATAGATCTGTTAGGAAAGACCTCCAATAAACTGATGCATTTTTTTTAAAGATTAAATATTTCTAAACAAGCTCATTCATCATTGTTATTGCATAAATATCTTCATGTATTACTTACCATGCATAATTGATTTGCTTACGGTTATTGATTTAATCATGTTTTATCTTTTGAACACACATTTGAACTGTTTAGCATTCTTTCAATAAATTATGGTTAAATGCTTAATGTTTCTATTGTTATCTTTACATTTGGATTTCAATTATTAAACCCATTGCGAAACACTCGTGCTTGGTTTGCCCTGTTTCAGTTATAGTATGATTTACTCATTCACTGAGATGTGGTAATCTCACCCCTCTTTTGTTTCCTCCCCACAGATAGTCAAAGAGACTTTGATCCAGCTACAGCTTCGTAGGAGGCTGAAGATAGTGTTGGTGAGCCCCAGTTTGGGCAAGGCTCTTTTGTACTGTTTGTTTAGTTTAGTTATGTCTAGAGTATCTCCATGAACATACAGGCAGGATCCTCGCTTCTTGCGTATTTTGATGTGCTTTTTGAAAAATGGTTTTATATTTTACAATAATGTTGGTATTATGAGGCCTTGAGCCAAGTTGAATCACATGAATATTATGAGGCCATGGGCCAAGTTGAATCAGAATGTTGGATTCATGAGATATCATGAGATATATATATATATATATACATATATACAGTATTTTCTGATATTGGATGTGGCATATGTGGCCAGTTATATTTATTATGTACTCTGGATTGTGTGCTGGATGTCTGTGCATGCTATGTGTTAGGCTCGCGGCTAGGGGGAAACCCTTATGTCGTGCCGGTCATGTGTTCCATCATTTGGGGCCGTGACAGAAGTACTCTTCGTCCTGAATCCAATAACACTTTCAGTTTTGATACCGGAAGCCAATTGGTACTCCAAATCGAGAGAAAAGATTTGAAGTCACTATTCACTCACTATACAGCACAATGCATTTTTTTCGTTTTCTTCTTCTTCGAATTCGTCGTCCCCGGTTTCTCATTTTATGGTTTCTGAAAAAAAAAATTTTATTTTTTATTTATAATTATTAAATAATTAATAATTAGATTTTCTTTTATAAAAATTCATATAAATTTCGTTTTTCATCTTAAAATATCTCAAAATTTTTTAAAAATTTCCATTCTCGTAAATCTTTAGTTAAACTCTTAAATCATGATTTTTCTTGATAAACATCATAATAAAACAAATTTCAAAACAAATATCTTTATTCATATTAAAAGAAAGAACATTTCTAAAAATACCATAAAAATTCAATGGAGGCCGGTATAATTATTTTAAGCAACACAATACTTCTTTTACTTAAAATTCCACTTACTTTTAACAAATCATAATCATTTCTACATAAATAAAAATATATTTGCTTATAGCGCGCCAAAACATAAATTCTCATATTTCTTTTGTAATTCTTTAATCCATGTAATAAATATACATATTTTCTACGGTTCTTATCTCTATTGTCAAAATTCTCTCTTTTATTCTAAATTTCCTTTAATTGGAATTTTCGTTAAATTTTATGGTTATTACATTCATGAACCTTCATTTAATAACTTAAAATTTTGAGTTAAATTGATTATTATATACATGGTATTAGAACTCTAATTTAGTACGTAGTTAAGAGTTTAAGCACTAATTTAGTAAACCTTTGTCATGTTCATACTTCAAATCCAAATGATTTTAGTCCTTTGCAAAAATTAGCAAAGCTTGTAATATATTATTAAATGTTTTTAAATCAACAATCTTGGCAAGTTCCCAAATTTTTTCGAAAAGAAAATTCAAAAGTGGCTCCATTTTTTATCTAATTGATCGCTTATATATATAACCTTTTGTAAATTATAAAAAAGGCTTCTATATATATATATATATATATATATATATATATATATATATATATATATATATATATATATATATATATATATATATATATATATATAATGCACAGAGGAACTGACCTCTTTGTGCTTTCAACTTGAAGGTAAGACTCCATGGATCGAACTAGTGGGAGAAAATGTTGCTGAAGCTGTGGAAATACTTAAAGGAGAGAATCCCAATGAGAAGATTATGGTGGCACCCATAAATCACCCATGCAGTTGGTTTTGACATCAAACATCCTAAATAGTTGGTCAATGTGGTATTTGAAGATAATGGAAAGGTTTTCTCTATTAACAAGTTTGCCAGGTAATTAAATAGAAGAAATTTGATGTTATATACTGCAATATTAATAGCTATTAGTTACTTGGGCTTTGATCAAATGGTAGGTATGGGAGGAAATTTGAGTAGAGATTATAATTTGAAGTCAAGGTAGAGATTTCCTAATGTAATACTTATGATGAAGGTTCAAATATAATGTTGATCATTTTCAAAAATAATTTTGCTTGTTTTTCAAATTTATTTTTTCTTACATCACTACAAGAAAAAAGAGGTTTAAAGTCGATTTTTTAGTGGTTTTAGCGACGATTTTAACGGTTGCTAAACCGTTTAACGACGGTTGGACAAAACATCATAGAACCAAGAGCTCTGCGACGGTTTCGGTCAATAGTGGGAATGGTGTCATTAGGACTCGTTATTGCGATGATTATATAACCGTCGTTAGTCCTTTGTCATAGTGATGGTTTACAGAACCGTCGCTATTTCTCATCTTAACGATGGTTCCTATAACTGTCGTCATGGTTGTATTTTAACGATGGTTTTTATAATTGTTTTTATTTCTTATAAATTTTTTAAATTTTTTTTATTCTACTTATTTTTGATTTTAGTTTAATTTTGTATTATTGTTCTTACGTTTAATAATTTAAAATATATCATTTTCTTTGAAATTTATCAGTGTAAATTATTTTGTAATGTTAGATTTTTTATCAAATATATCGGCATATATCCACACTTTGAATATAAAAAAAATAATATGATGCAAATCACATTAACAAATAAATAGTGAAAATAAAAGTAATAGTCACTCATAAGTTAAAATTAAAAACACTTGATGTGATACAAATTCACCAAAAATGACAATTTAGAGTATTTCTTGCACCCTTGGTATAGTTGTTATTGGCCATCTTTCAGTAATTCAAAAACATCTTTCATGCCTTTGTCCATATTTTCACCTGACAGTGGAACTAACATGTCCACATAATCAATATTTTTTTGTTCATGATGAATTTTGAATATATCACGAACTATGTCCTACACAGGGTCATTTCGAACGATGGGACATTCTGTAACATCTTGTGGTATTATTTGCTGTCTTGTAGCAAGTTCTTCTGTTGACATTTTCCCGTGTATACTCCATAAATCGTATCCTTGTGGGAAAGGCTTGACGATTAAGTGTTGGTGCACAACCTCCATAACTTGCCTTTTTTTAAATCTGTACTTTGGGCATGGGCAGATTATTTTACCTTCCACACTCGAGTTAACATTTGTAAAATCTAATAAACCTTTTAGACTTTCCAAATACTCTTGGATGTGTCGAGATTTATGGATCCAAAACTTATCCATGTCTGAAACCATTATAAAATAAAAAGGATTAAATAATAATTTGCTAATTAATGCATTTTTAAATGTATTGCTTCCTTTTCTAACCCCTCTCTGAGGATTAAATGATATATAACAAAAAATATTTCATGAATTTTAATTCTATTTATTAACAAATTTATTTTTCATTCTTAATTAATTTAACAATCTAAAGTTTTTTAACAAGTTAACACTCCTATCTAATTTGCATACTTATAACTAGTTATGTTTAATTTAAACTAAGAAAAAATAATTCAATTACAAAAAATTTCATTTAATGCGACAAGTTATCATCGTTGACAATTTTATTTTACCCTAAAAAATTTCTTACTTGTTTTTCATATACATTATGTCAAAAATATATTAAATTCTCTCATAATATCATTTCAAGTTATCCATTGCTTCGATTCCTCTATTAATAATTTAAGTCTAATACTTAATTACGTTTAATAATATAATAACTAAACTTATTACTTTTTAATTATTTATAATACTATTATTATTCAGTTAATATATATTATTATGCTTCTATTTTTTTTATAACAATTGTTAAAATTTTCTTTTTATGTAACTTGACTTTATTTTTTACTCCCTAATTAATTTAATCAGTTGAATTTTATAATTACAAAAATAATATATATAATTTATTAATTATGTTATTGTTCCTAAATAATAAATGAAAATGTATAAACTTCACTCTAAATAATTGTACGTACCCAATTTATCTATTAATAATTTATGTATAATAAACTATTAACAATTGTAAAAATTAAATAATTCTTACTCTTAATTTGATTAAAAAAACAGATATTTAACCTACATAATATAATGAAACAATTTACTAAAAACAAACATACAATTTCTAATAAAATATTTTAATTTTAAGTCATAAATTAAGTCCAACATACAAATATATAAAGAAATATTTCATCACAACATCAAAATAATTAAAATACATACCTTAAGAAAGAATAAAAAACTACGAATCGCAAATGTCTGTAGATGATTGGAGGATCCTCACGAAAAATAAAAAATAATTATTTCAACAAAATTATTTAAACTTGCAACATATAACGAAAAATAATTCACAATAATGAAAATATTGTAATGCATCCCTTAAAGAAGAGTAAAAAATTTTGAATTGCAAATACGAATTAGTTACCAAGCGTTCTTCACAAAAACAAGGGAGATTATTTAATTACTGAATAAAAATGAAAGGCGGAACCACAGATTTATAAAGAACACCGTGACTTAACGACGGTTTTCAAAAACCGTCGCTAAATTCACTTCCAACGATGATTTCAAAAAAAATGGTCGCTAAATTCAGTTATAACAACGGTTTCAAATAAATCATCATTTAAATGATGTATGGTATAACGACAGTTTAATAAAATCATCGTCAAACCAGGCACTACTTCCCATAAATGGTCCAATTACTATCAGATTTAACGACGGTTTATTTGTACTCATGGTGGAATAATGACAGTTCTCAACTACTGTCATTGTATCACGATGGAAAATGGACAGTTCATTGGGAGTTGGTCCGATTTCACAACGGTTTTTTAAAATTGCAGTAATATAACAGGGGTTTAATTTTAATCGTTGTTATAACACACGGATTCGTAACATTACAATGGTTAAGTTATAACCGTCATTATATCCTATTATATAACGACGATTACAGAACTATCAATATATTGAGAATTAGCGACGGTTCTTTTTTACTGTCGTTAAGCATCCATCACTATGTCCCACATTTCTAGTAGTCATCTATAGTATTACTACCTATGTAGTTGACCTCTATATCTTTAGAGTTTTTTAACGTGTTTAAGGAAAAAAATTTCTAATAATCTCACTCTTTTTTCTGGCCATACAAAAAAAAGAAAGAAAGAAAAATCTCACTTTTTTACTTAGAACTTGTTTAAATTGTCTTAATTTAGAGATAAATATACTTATTTTTTTAAAAAAAAGTACTTCTAATATCTAAATTTAATGTTGGGATAAACTTGAAAAGAAAATTTCATGCAATTCTTTTTTCTCAAAGAAAAAAATATATTTGAGATTATTAAATCAAGATATTCAAAAAAAATAATACTCTACACAAACAATAGAGTACGGGAAAACTACGCAAAAAGAATAATTAAATTTTTGTATAAAAATATATTAATTAAGTTATTCATAAATAGATGTAAAAGTATGTTAAACAAATTTTTTAGTAAAATTTATTTTTGACATACTTACATAAATTATTTATAATTAATTTAATCTATCTAGTTTTTATAAACTAAATTTAAAATGTAATGTCAATACCTGCTTGAACCTATTGGAAAACCCATATAAATCGTCATAACAATAGTCTATCTTTCACACACTCTAAAATGGGTTAGTGCAGATCGAACAATGAGCTAACCATTAAATTGATAAAAAAAATCAACAACATATCCATTTATGTCTTGTTTAACATATACGAATTTTAATTATTTTTATTGTTATGATAGTTTGTTAAATACATGTAGAAACTATAATCTTTAGGTCTTTAATAATTTTTTTTTCATTTTCTAACCAAAACTTATCATTTTTATGAAAAAAAAGTAAAAAGAAAAATTTAAAACGAGTCAAACCTAGGCTACCCTATTTGGAATCATTTATTAAGGAACTTGTGAGTCACTCCAGTTAAGAAGTAGATTGTCATGGGTTAGTCAGTTTGACATTGTTAAGTCTACCTATGAGTTTTTAATGAAAAATTATTATTTATAAAAAAAAGAGAGGTTAAAAGAACATTTTAAAATGGGTCAAGTTTAGGTTAGCCTATTTGGACTCGTTTATTAAGGAATTTGTCGGTTAGTCCAGTCAAGGAGGAGATTGTAAATGGGTTACTTTATTTGACAATGTTAAGTCTACCTATAAATTTTTCATTCTAATGAATATAAAGAAGAAAAGGAAAAAAAATGGAAAGTGAAATAAAATCTCACTTAGGGCAAAATGGCTCATCCAAGTCTTACAAGTGAGTAGAAATGGTGAAGTGCCTTAATTTCACTTTTTGTAACAATGTTAAAATTTAGTAATTTTCTTTTATATATAAATTATTTAAAAAAATAAAAAAAAATAGAGATGTAATTGAAAGGTTTTAAGGATACAAATAAAAATTTATTAATATTTTTGGAGTCAAATTATAATTTTTTGAAAGTTTAAGAATCAAAATATAAATAATAAAATTTACAAGAACTTCATCTAACAATTAATTAAATTGGTCATTCTATCAATATAAACAAATTATTCTTTCCGTAATCAATGAAATGAATAGTGAATAGTAACTTCTCTTTTCTCATTTTCTCTTTCTAAATTTGGAGTACCTTTGAGCTTTTGATATCAAAACTAAGGGTACCATTGGATTCAAGACGAAAAATACTACAATATTGGTCGAATAATTTTTCAAATCAGCTGCAAAATCGCCATAAATCGAAATTAGAAATTTTTTTAAAAAAATAAGTTCTGAAATTTCTATTTAAATACCTCAAATTGAAAATCTGACACCGTAGATGAATTCAGGAGATAGATAAATTATAGGATATGAAGTTTCACAGTGATTTGACAATTTTTGGTGTCATAAATAGTAACTCCGATTGACGTGAATAGTAATTTTAGTATGTGTGAACAATAACTCCGTCTGACATAAATAGTATTTCTAGCCGATGTGAACATTATTTCCAGCCACAAACAGTGATCATCAGTTAACCAAACTCCCGAAGTCATTTTTTAAGTTTTTAGACCCTTCGGATTTGTTTTTGAAGTCTTTTTGGTTAAATTTGAATTAAAAAAGTGTATTTTGGGACTTACCAACCTGAATCCCTTACCCTATGAATAAATAATTCTTTTTATGACTTACTCTATGTTCTTCTTGAATTTTAAATGTATAATTAATTTTGTTTATAAGTTATTTATACTTTTATATGTCTCTGAAATAGATTAAATTACTTGATTTGTTTACTATATGGTATATAGTTTAAGAAGAGTATGGTTTTGAAAATAGATTTTTGAATTCATTGAACTTGTGATTCTAAATGTATTTCTCATCGTATAGTATAGGAAATATATTGTGCATGTGACATTGATATGTAAAGCTATAAGATTTCCTTGAAAAAGAGCATGTATATGTGATGACCCTAATTGAGAAGTTTCTAATAGAGAAATTATACCGAGACTAAAAATTTTAAATTATATTGAAACATCTATTTTGAATGATATATGTAGATGAGTCCTCTATTTTGAAACCTCTAAATTACATAAGTGTAAATAATGATTTAGGTGGATGAATCCTATTGAAAACATTGTTTGCTAACAGCAGGTGATGTTAGCCCTAGTGCACCTTAATACATCAGCTAGCAGGGGTGGTGTTAACGTTGTGTGATGGCCAACACACGAGATATGATATGTGAAGAAGAGCGGGATGCCTCCTATCTAGGCAAGATGCCGACTATATGTTATGTGATTTGCCCTCCCTTGTTGTGTACTTAGAAAATTGCTCATATTAGAGTCCGTTCGTGTGTGCTCTTGAATGGTGGTAGGGCAATTTGTGCTCTGAAATGGTGGTAGGGCAAACTTTGGCTGAGATGCTGAATTTAGGCAAATCCTACACCACCAAAGTACAGAATGGCTTGAACTCTTATATGGTGGTTCTGATATGAGATTCTCCTAATGTTTTCATGTGAAATATTTTGATGCATAATAATATTTTTTTAATGATCATACAATACGGTATATGGTTTTGCATATATGAATATCTTTTGATTTGAGAATATTTGATCTACGGGTTCCATATAGATGTACTTTCGAACTGTAATTTTTTATGTGATAAATTTTAAAATATGAATATATCCATATGTTGACCTAAGTGGTCATAGGAGGAATTATCTACTTACTGATTTTTCAAACTCACTACACGATATTTTCACATTTTTCATATAAGAATATAGAGTTTGGTCATTTCCCTTCAGATAGGTGATCAGTTAGGTGACATATTCTCTGGTGAACCAATTTTGTTTCAAGGGATCGTAAATTTTGATTTATATTGTACTTGTACTCTAGAGTATGCTTTGCACACTATGGGTAGGATTCTTTCTTTTGTTGTTACTCTGATATTTATAAATTTGGTCTATATATTGTGTTTACATGAGTGAACATATCTTTATTTGTTTCCATAATGAACACTTGTATTATACCTATTATAGTAAAGATCCGTCCGTAAAGTATGGGTTTTACATGCCTTTAAAAGTAAAGGCGTGATAAATTGGCATTAGAGCATTAGATTTTCCTATGGCTATCAGAGCGAAGGATTCTGTAGTAGGACTTTAAGTATGGATATGTAATCGCAAACATATTTATACTCACGATGCAATTGTAAAATTCTATAGGGTATCATGCTCTTCTTCCTTCTGACTATTTTTCTTAGGTATACGATGTTTAAGCATCGATGTGTATGTTCTATATGGTGCCTCTTGAGTATGGACTACCAGTTCAACTTTTAAACTATTTTTGATGAATTATGAAAAAGAGAACCCTCTTGGGTACAAAGAAAAAGAATTAACTGAAAATAAGAAGATTTCTTCAAACACAAAGGCAATGGGTTGTTTGAATGTCAAGAAAGTATAAATTGGTTGTTTGATTTGATTATGTGAAATAATATGTTAAATGACTAATACAATATTGATAGTGGGTTATGATGCGATTGAAGTTGTTAACTCTAAGATAATGGTTTGTAATAAAATGTATGTGTTTTGGAAATGGTTGTAAATCTCTTTTTGGATGTATGAGTTGAAACTTGCACATATAATTGAAATTTACAAGCTATAGGGTGGATTGAATTTGAGAGCAGGGAATCTATGAAGATAATGCTTTTCAATATTAGATTTTGTTAATATAAAGGATTCGAAGACAATTTTATTTTCAATAATATTATGTACAAGCATCATGAGAAAAGAAGGTTTTCCCATAAAAATGTAAAATTTGAGGTATGTAAAATGGGTAATTCATGTGAAAGACTCTTGGATAGACATAAACTTTTCATGATTGATTGTTAAGACATTGCATAAGCATGTTAAAGAATAAAGTTAAAATGAGTTGACCTTATTTAAGTGTTTTGAAGTGTGTTCTAGTTGATACAGTATGAAGATGTTATGAATAGCATAAAAGGGTTAGTAAAGGAGTTGCAAGTAGTGAACAATCAGTGGAAGCATGTACCTATTAATTTAATTTTAGTTTTAGCAGCCCATAAGTTATTACAAAAAAATGTTGTTAAGGATATTTGACAGTGGTGAGAGATATTGATATAAAGTATACCAATGTAGATCAGATTCCAGTGGTTAGGGAATTTATTGTTGTATTACCAGAAGAATTTCCTAAATTACTTCCAAAACGAGAAATAGAATTTGATATTGATTTACTTTTTGAAACTCAACTAGTATCTGTCACGGCCCCAAATGATGGAACACATGACCGGCACGGCATAAGGGTTTCCCCCTAGCCGTAAGCCTAACACATAGCATGCACAACCATTCAGCACACAATCCAGTACATAATAAATATAACTGGCCACATACGCCACATCCAATATCAGAAAATATTGTATATATATATATATCTTATGAATCCAACATTCTTGATTCAACTTGGCCCATGGCCTCATAGTACAAACATTGTTGCAAAACTTAAAATCATTTTTCAAACAACACAAGAAGCGAGGATCCTGCCTGTATGTTCATGGAGATATACTAGACATAACTAAACTAAACAACCAGTACAACAAAGCCTTGCCCAAACTGGGGCTCACCAATGCTAACTCAGCCTCCTATGGAGCTGTAACTGGATCAGTGTTTCTTTGACTATCTGTGGGGAGAAAACAGAAGAGGGGTGAGATTACCACATCTCAGTGAATGGATAAATCATACTATAACAGAAACAGGGCAAACTAAGCACGAGTGTTTCGCAATGAATTAAATAATTGAAATCAAAGTATAGAAAACATTAAACATTTAATCGTAACTTATTAAAAGAATGCTAAACAGTTCAAATGATAAAACATGATTAAATCAATAATTGTAAGCAAATCAATTATGCATGGTAAATAATAAATGAAGATATTTATGCAATAACAATGATGCATGTGGTATTTTAAAAATATTTAATCTTTAGGAAAAATGCACTAGTTTATTGGAGGTCTTTCCTAACAGATCTATCATCTCCCCCAAGCACACAGCAAGGGTAGGGTAATCACTGTAGGCGTAGACATAAGTCCACCCTAAATTTTATGTCTTAGGCAGTCATATGCCCGTCACAATATCCTAGGCCGAAGCCGTAACATGATCAAGGTGCACCAGGACTAGCACTACCTGCGGCTAGCTAACAGTGATCTAAAAGGGTCCCTCCAATAGAAAACATTTGAAATATGCTATTCAGAGAGTTTAAAGTAAAACATTTCAATAATTTTACAATAAAGCTATAATTCTCCATTTAGCTCTTTTCATGCATAAAACTCTATTCTAAAATATATCTCATCCATGAATTCCCATGGAGACCTTTACAATCATAAATTTTCCCTTTTTAAACATAGATCGTCCGTAGACGTTACATAGATGCTTATCATGCATCAAATTCTTTCATGGCTAACTTAGTTCATTTCTATGACTAAGTTTGCATTTCTATAAATCTAGCTCAAATGGAGAATTATTAGTCTAGATGCTTGCCCTGCATACCTAGGGTTCAACTAGGATTGAAAGTTATAATTTCTAACATGGTTGGAACATATTGGTTTTCAAAGCGGTAAAACAATTTAACATACATTCCAACTAGTTAAAATCATACGAGAGAATTATAAATCAAATTCCTAAAACATTCGCTATAGTATGAAAAACCCACTCACCTTACTAGGAGTCCAACAACGAGAATTTCACCTCGTGATGGCTCAACAACCTAGAAAACATAGCCATAACATAAAAATTAGAAAACTCTAAAAGTCACTATTCACGCCGGAAAACACTATTCACTCGCCGGAATACTATTCATGCCGAAACCTAAAAATCATATATGTTGTATAGAAACTAATTCTAAGACTATCTATGGAAAGAAATTCGGTAAAACGAAGCCTAAAACGCGATTAAACGGAGTTTTACCTTTGGAGGTACTATTCACGCAATTTTCCGGCGACCTTCCGGCGACTTTCCGGCGAAATTGATCGGTGGGATTTGTAGCTCTTCTTCCCACGAGTCCAACGATACCTTACTTGCTCAAATCGGACGTCCGGATCATGAGATATCTTAGAGAGAAGTTTGAGGAAAATTTTAGAAAGAGAAAGTTAGGGTTCAGATGAAAGAAAATGAAGAAAAAGGGGGGGGGTCCGCCAAAAATAACTACCAGACGAATCTCGCCGCCGGCGAGCTCATTCTCGCCGCGGCGAGCCGCGATTTTCGCCGCCGGCGAACTTATTTTCGCCGCGGCGAGATTCGAAACCAGAAACTCAGCTCTCGGGAAAAAATACCGCATCATTCTCGCCGCGGCGAACATATTCTCGCCGCGGCGAACTATTCTCGCCGCGGCGAACTCCATTTCGCCGAATTTGACAAAATGTCCAACATGAAAGTTGTAGCCCTTTCTCTTAGCTTTCCATAGCCACTTGAATCACCTAATTTTGAGTTCATATGAAGGGGTTATGCATAAAATAGTGAGCAAAGGTCCAGACCACACTACACTTCGGTTTTTGCCTCGTCTCACTATGATATTCACGGAATTTGCAAAAGTTCCCAACATTAAAGTTGTAGATATATGTCTTATCTTTCATTAGAAATTGGAATTACTTAATTTAGATTTAATATGAGAGAGTTATAATTATATGAGTGACGAAAGGTCAGAAGAAAAGGTCGAAAACGCTCTAAAATTTTACATTGTTCTCAACTTCCTTTGTTTCAAATTATTTATACATAACCTTCAAAGGTTTTATTTGTTGAGGGTTATTACATTCTCCCCTCCTTATAAAAATTCGGTCCCCGAATTTTACAAGAACCAACAACAACAAAAAACATAAAACTACTCTTGGAACAGCTGTGGATACTTCTCTCTCATGACGTCCTCTACTTCCCACGTAGCTTCCTCTTTGGAATGATTCTGCCAGATCACCTTCACTGTAGGGATATCCTTAGACCTCAACTTTTTCACTTTTCTATCAACAATGGCCACAGGTTTCTCTTCGTAGGCCAACTTGTCATCCAAAAGGATTTCCTGCGGTTGAATCACATGAGATGGGTCGGGTAAATACTTTCTCAACATCGAGACATGAAAGACTGGATGCACTTCGCTCAATCCAGGTGGTAGGGCTAGGCGGTATGCCACTGCCCCTACCCTATCCAGAATTTCAAAAGGTCCAATATACCTCGGGCTTAACTTCCCTTTCCTACCAAACCGCATGATTCCCTTCATAGGTGAAACTCTGAGGAACACATGATCGCCTAGAGAAAACTTCAACTCCCGACGCCTATGGTCCACATAAGACTTCTGACGACTTTGTGCAGTTAAAAGCCGTTCCCTTATCAGCTTAACCTTCTCTATGGCATCTTGCACCAAGTCTGGCCCTAGCAGCTTGGCTTCTCCAACTTCAAACCATCCAATGGGAGATCGGCATCTTCTCCCATAAAGAGCTTCAAAAGGTGCCATCTGAATACTGGCTTGATAACTATTGTTGTATGCAAACTCAGCTAATGGCAGGTATCCTTCCCAACTGCCACCAAAATCTAATATACATGCTCTAAGCATATCCTCCAGAATCTGAATCGTGCGTTCTGACTGGCCATCTGTTTGGGGATGAAAAGCGGTGCTTAGATCCAACCTCGTTCCCAAAGCTTCTTGAAAAGCTTTCCAAAATCTTGCTGTAAACTGTGGACCTCGATCAGATATGATGGATACAGGGACTCCATGCAATCTGACGATCTCACTTAGATACAGGCTTGCATACTGAGCCACATTAAAGGTAGTCTTCACTGGTAAGAAGTGGGATGACTTGGTCATTCGATCCACTATCACCCATACTGAGTCATAACCCTTAGGGGTCCTCGGTAACCCTGTAACGAAGTCCATAGTAATCATTTCCCACTTCCACTCTGGTATCTCAATCTGCTGGTGCAAACCGGCAGGCTTCTGGTGTTCAGCTTTCACCTGCTGACAAACCAAGCATTGAGCCACAAAGTTTGCTACATCCTTCTTCATCCCATTCCACCAATACAAGTCCTTGAGGTCACTGTACATCTTATTTGTTCCTGGGTGGATAGTATAGGCTGATTGATGTGCCTCCTCCAAAATCTGCTTCCTCAAGCTATCCACATCGGGTACACACAAGCGCTTCCCATATCTTAACACTCCTTCAGCATCCACGCTGAATTCAGAAGTCTGATTATTCCTGGATTCATTCTTGAGCTTGCACAGCTTGGCATCCTTGTCCTGATCTGCCTTAATCTGCTCAATCAGTGGAGAGTGTAGTTGCATGTGGGCTAACAACACCCCTGGCTCCTTCACTTCAAAGCGCATCCCCTCACCTTCTAGCCGATGAATATCCCTTACCAACGGCCTCCGGAGTAGGGTAATATGGGCTAGACTCCCCATTGACTTCCTGCTCAAAGCATCTGCTACTACATTGGCCTTGCCTGGGTGGTACAAGATAGTGCAGTCATAGTCCTTCACCAACTCCATCCACCTTCTCTGTCTTAAGTTAAGATCTCTTTGTTGAAAGATGTACTTGAGACTCTTGTGGTCCGTGTAAATCTCACAGGGTTCACCATAGAGATAGTGCCTCCAAATCTTCAAGGCAAAGACCACTGCCGCCATCTCCAGATCATGTGTAGGATAGTTCTGTTCATGCTTCCTGAGCTGCCTAGATGCATAGGCTACAACATGACCATTCTGCATTAACACACAACCCAAGCCCACCCTTGAAGCGTCACAGTATACTGAGTATCCTCCAGTGCCCGTTGGGATAGTTAGAACTGGGGCTGTGGTTAGACACTTCTTCAAGGTCTGGAAACTTTCTTCGCATACATCCGACCACTCAAACTTAACTCCCTTCCTGGTTAATCTGGTCAAAGGAGCAGCAATTCTGGAGAAATCCTTGATGAACCTCCGGTAATACCCTGCTAGACCCAAGAAACTTCGGATCTCCGTCACACTAACTGGGCGAGGCCACTGCTGTACTGCCTCTACCTTCTCGGGGTCTACTTGAATGCCGTCCTTCGTGACTACATGCCCCAGAAACATAACACTGTCCAACCAGAACTCACACTTAGAGAGCTTGGCATACAACTGCTGATCCCTCAAAATCTGCAGAATGACCCGTAGGTGCTGTTCATGCTCCTCATGGTCTGCAGAATAAACCAATATGTCATCAATGAACACGATGACAAACTGATCCAAGAATGGCTTGAACACTCTGTTCATCAAGTCCATAAAAGCAGCTGGTGCATTAGTTAGTCCGAAAGACATAACCAAAAACTCATAATGACCATAACGGGTCCTAAAAGCCGTCTTGGAAATATCTTCCTTCTTGATTCTCAACTGATGATACCCTGACCTCAGATCAATCTTGGAGAAACATTTCGCTCCTTGAAGTTGATCGAACAGATCATCAATCCTGGGTAAAGGGTAGTTGTTGCGCACTGTTAGCTTATTCAGTTGCCGATAGTCAATGCAAAGACGCAAAGACCCATCTTTCTTCTTCACAAAAAGAACTGGAGCACCCCATGGAGAGGTACTCGGCCTGATGAAGCCCTTATCTAACAAATCCTGCAACTGACTCTTTAACTCCTTAAGCTCTGTGGGTGCCATCCTGTAAGGCGGTATAGAAATTGGTCGAGCCTCTGGAATAAGGTCGATACCAAACTCTATCTCCCGTTCAGGAGGTAATCCTGGCAACTCTTCTGGAAAGACATCCAGGAATTCTCTTACCACTACCATGTTGTCTACATCCGGTACCTTCCCATCCACATCTCTAACATATGCCAAATATCCCTGGCATCCCTTCTTCAACATCTTCTGAGCACCCAAGACTGATATCAGGTTACTTGGAGCTTTACTTCGATCACACTGGAACCGGAAAGGAACTTCACTTGGAGGGTTGAACTTGATTGCCTTCTCATAACAATCCAAGGTAGCATAGCATGCTGCCAACCAATCCATTCCTAGGATTACATCAAAGTCGACCATCATGTCTAGGATGATCAAATTAGCAGATGTCTCCCTATCACCCACTGACACTTTACATGATTTGCATACATGCTCTACTGGCAAATAATCACCGACCGGGGTGGTTACAAAGAAAGGGGCATCCATCCTAATCGGATCTTTACCCAAACTCTTAGCAAAGCTAGGAGAAACATAGGAATATGTAGACCCGGGGTCAAACAAAACATATGCTTCATGTAGGCAAACTGAAAGAGTACCTGTCATGACCGCATTTGAAGCTTGTGCATCCTGTCTGGTAAGAGCAAAAATCCTTGGTTCACCTCGGCCTGCTTGGCTTTGACCGCGGCCCATCATCCCTCTACCAGTACCTCTGCTACTTGCTTGGCCCGGTATAGTCCTTATAGGCTGAGCTGCCACTGGGGCTGGTAGTAAAGCTGGTCGAGTTGGCCCTTGGCTTGAGCCATACAACTGAGGACATTCCCTCTTCATGTGTCCAGGTTGGTGGCAATGATAGCAAACAATCATCTCCCTGCGGCACTGACCAAAATGATGGTTGCCACAAATAGGGCATTGTGGCCTGTTCTGCTGAATGGCTCTTGGTCCTGGTTGTCCTGGATACCTGGTGTTTCCCTGGCTAAGACCTAGCCTACCACTTGCATCTGATCTCTGGTTGGGGTTCCCAATATTCTGTGGTGCTGGGCGCTGCTGGCTCTGGAATCGGGGTCCTTGGGAATGAGAACTTTGCCCTCCTTTGGAGCTCCCGTCTCTATCTCTCTTCCTCAGCTTGGCACTCTCAACATCGGCCAAATGCCTAGTCTCCATCATTCTTGCGCAATCTACAGCCTCTGCATAGTTCGGGAATTGCTTCATCTGGGGTGCCACTGATTTAAACAATGCTGGCACCAACCCCTGGATAAATTTCCTGATCATGTCCCTTTCAGTAGGGACCATGTGCGGTGCATACGGCATCAGCTGTGTGAAGCGGTAGTCATACTCCGTGACTGACATACCAGGAGTCTGCTTCAACTCCACAAACTCTTGACACTTTGCATATCGTATACTCTGAGGCACAAACCTCTCCATGAAAACTTCCTTGAACTCTGGCCATCTCAAAGGTGGCGCTGTAGCTCCCCTTCCGCGCATCATGGTCTTGAACCATACCTGCGCTACGCCAGACAACTGGAAGGCTGCCAATTCTACTGAGCGAATCTCTGGACACTTAAGAACTTCGCAGATCTTCTCAGTAGCCTCTATAAACTCCTGAGGATCTTCACTGGCCAACAACCCCTTAAAGGTTGGCGGTTTCAGCTTCAGGAACTCAGATAGTTCCACTTCCCTCTCAGCGGGTCTCACCTGCCGCTCCACGGACCTAACTGGTTCTGGAACGGAGGTAGTTGTTTTGGGCTGTTGCGGGTCCCTTCTATCTTGCCCATCCCTTCTCTCAGCTAGATTTTCTATTGCCCGCTGCATACCCTGCATGGTTACCAGCATCTGGGCTATCACATCATCCCGGGGGTGAGAAGACATTTCCCCCGTCCTGGGAGTTTCAGCTTGCTCACTTCTTAACTCAGCTTGTTCGGCTGCTTCAGCAGCCCTTACACCCCTGCCACTGCCTCTAGGTCGGCCTCTGCCACGACCTCTACCTCGGCCTCTGCCACGACCTCTACCTCGGCCTCTAGGCACAGGTACTGCGGACTGAGCAGACTCTTCAGCCATCTGCTCTTGAACCGCGGGTTGCCTAACCTTTGATCTGGTTCTTGGTGGCATTTCGCTATAAAACAGAAATAGCTCAACCATCACTTAACCATACCAACATAGCATATTATAAACTGACTAACTTAAACAAAAAGACAACATCCTATCGAACCCCTTTAGCAGCACCGTGAGTATAAGCATGTCCGGATTCATACCCATACTCAAAGTCCTACCTAAAGGTCCGTTACTCCATGAACACAGGGAAACCTAACCCTCTGATACCAACTTTGTCACGGCCCCAAATGATGGAACACATGACCGGCACGGCATAAGGGTTTCCCCCTAGCCGTAAGCCTAACACATAGCATGCACAACCATTCAGCACACAATCCAGTACATAATAAATATAACTGGCCACATACGCCACATCCAATATCAGAAAATATTGTATATATATATATATATCTTATGAATCCAACATTCTTGATTCAACTTGGCCCATGGCCTCATAGTACAAACATTGTTGCAAAACTTAAAATCATTTTTCAAACAACACAAGAAGCGAGGATCCTGCCTGTATGTTCATGGAGATATACTAGACATAACTAAACTAAACAACCAGTACAACAAAGCCTTGCCCAAACTGGGGCTCACCAATGCTAACTCAGCCTCCTATGGAGCTGTAACTGGATCAGTGTTTCTTTGACTATCTGTGGGGAGAAAACAGAAGAGGGGTGAGATTACCACATCTCAGTGAATGGATAAATCATACTATAACAGAAACAGGGCAAACTAAGCACGAGTGTTTCGCAATGAATTAAATAATTGAAATCAAAGTATAGAAAACATTAAACATTTAATCGTAACTTATTAAAAGAATGCTAAACAGTTCAAATGATAAAACATGATTAAATCAATAATTGTAAGCAAATCAATTATGCATGGTAAATAATAAATGAAGATATTTATGCAATAACAATGATGCATGTGGTATTTTAAAAATATTTAATCTTTAGGAAAAATGCACTAGTTTATTGGAGGTCTTTCCTAACAGATCTATCATCTCCCCCAAGCACACAGCAAGGGTAGGGTAATCACTGTAGGCGTAGACATAAGTCCACCCTAAATTTTATGTCTTAGGCAGTCATATGCCCGTCACAATATCCTAGGCCGAAGCCGTAACATGATCAAGGTGCACCAGGACTAGCACTACCTGCGGCTAGCTAACAGTGATCTAAAAGGGTCCCTCCAATAGAAAACATTTGAAATATGCTATTCAGAGAGTTTAAAGTAAAACATTTCAATAATTTTACAATAAAGCTATAATTCTCCATTTAGCTCTTTTCATGCATAAAACTCTATTCTAAAATATATCTCATCCATGAATTCCCATGGAGACCTTTACAATCATAAATTTTCCCTTTTTAAACATAGATCGTCCGTAGACGTTACATAGATGCTTATCATGCATCAAATTCTTTCATGGCTAACTTAGTTCATTTCTATGACTAAGTTTGCATTTCTATAAATCTAGCTCAAATGGAGAATTATTAGTCTAGATGCTTGCCCTGCATACCTAGGGTTCAACTAGGATTGAAAGTTATAATTTCTAACATGGTTGGAACATATTGGTTTTCAAAGCGGTAAAACAATTTAACATACATTCCAACTAGTTAAAATCATACGAGAGAATTATAAATCAAATTCCTAAAACATTCGCTATAGTATGAAAAACCCACTCACCTTACTAGGAGTCCAACAACGAGAATTTCACCTCGTGATGGCTCAACAACCTAGAAAACATAGCCATAACATAAAAATTAGAAAACTCTAAAAGTCACTATTCACGCCGGAAAACACTATTCACTCGCCGGAATACTATTCATGCCGAAACCTAAAAATCATATATGTTGTATAGAAACTAATTCTAAGACTATCTATGGAAAGAAATTCGGTAAAACGAAGCCTAAAACGCGATTAAACGGAGTTTTACCTTTGGAGGTACTATTCACGCAATTTTCCGGCGACCTTCCGGCGACTTTCCGGCGAAATTGATCGGTGGGATTTGTAGCTCTTCTTCCCACGAGTCCAACGATACCTTACTTGCTCAAATCGGACGTCCGGATCATGAGATATCTTAGAGAGAAGTTTGAGGAAAATTTTAGAAAGAGAAAGTTAGGGTTCAGATGAAAGAAAATGAAGAAAAAGGGGGGGGGTCCGCCAAAAATAACTACCAGACGAATCTCGCCGCCGGCGAGCTCATTCTCGCCGCGGCGAGCCGCGATTTTCGCCGCCGGCGAACTTATTTTCGCCGCGGCGAGATTCGAAACCAGAAACTCAGCTCTCGGGAAAAAATACCGCATCATTCTCGCCGCGGCGAACATATTCTCGCCGCGGCGAACTATTCTCGCCGCGGCGAACTCCATTTCGCCGAATTTGACAAAATGTCCAACATGAAAGTTGTAGCCCTTTCTCTTAGCTTTCCATAGCCACTTGAATCACCTAATTTTGAGTTCATATGAAGGGGTTATGCATAAAATAGTGAGCAAAGGTCCAGACCACACTACACTTCGGTTTTTGCCTCGTCTCACTATGATATTCACGGAATTTGCAAAAGTTCCCAACATTAAAGTTGTAGATATATGTCTTATCTTTCATTAGAAATTGGAATTACTTAATTTAGATTTAATATGAGAGAGTTATAATTATATGAGTGACGAAAGGTCAGAAGAAAAGGTCGAAAACGCTCTAAAATTTTACATTGTTCTCAACTTCCTTTGTTTCAAATTATTTATACATAACCTTCAAAGGTTTTATTTGTTGAGGGTTATTACAGTATCTATATCTCTATATAGAATGATATTGACCAAATTTATGGAACTAATTCTTTTTTGTTATAAGAATTGTTAAACAAGGTATTTATACTCCTTAGTACTCTCCTTGAGGTGCTCTAATCCTATTTGTGAAAAAAAAATGGATAACTGCGGTTATGCATAGATTACATATAATTGAATAAAGTGACAGTGAGTAATAAATACCCATTATCTTGTATAGATTATTTGTTTGACCAATTATAGTGTGTTCAATATTTTTAAAAAAATTGATTTCAAATCTAGGTATCATTAATTGAGGATAAGGAAATAAGATATTTCAAAATCTGCTTTCAAGATTCGATATGGACACTATGAGTTTTTAGTAATGCTATTTGATTTAACAAATGCCCCAACTGCATTCATAAATTTAATGAATAGAGTATTTAAACTTTTATTGAATCAATTTATTATTGTATTCATAGATGATATTCTAGTATATTCAAAGAGCTCAGAGAAGCATGAGCAACATTTAAGGATAGCTTTGTAAACCTTAAAAGAACACTAGCTGTATGCTAAGTTTTCAAAATGTGAATTTTGACTTAGTAGTGTTATTTTTTTAAGGCATGTAGTTATCAAGGATGGAATTCAAGTTGATCCTAAAAAGGTAGAAGTAGTTCAGCAATGGCCACACCCTATTACAATTACAGATATCCATAGTTTTCTTGATTTAGCAGGTTATTACTGTAGATTCGTTAAAGAAATTTCAAAAATTGCTGCTCCTTTGATGAGATTGACAAGGAAAGGAATAAAGTTTGATTGGTCAGATGAATGTGAGAGAAGTTCTTAGAAACTAAAGGAATGTTTGACTACGGCACTAATACTGTTTATTCCTTCAGGTACCGGAGGATACACAATATACTGTGATGCATCGAGAATTGGATTAGGGTATGTGTTGATGCAACATGGTCAAGTCATTGCATACACATCTAGATAGCTTAAACCACATGAGCACAATTAACCGACTCATGTTTTGAAAATGAAAGTTATGGTTTTTGCTCTCAAAATTTGGAGGCATTATCTGTATGGTGATACATGTAAAATCTATACAGATAATAAAAGTTTCAAATATATTTTTCAACAAAAAGATCTTAACTTGAGACAAAGACGATATATGAAATTATTTAAAGATTATGACTACACAATACTATATCATCCAAGTAATACCAATGTAGTGGCTGATGCATTAAGCAGAAAGTCAATGAATAATTTGACTCATATAACAATGGTAAGGACGTCGTTGATTAAAGAAACACATAAGTTAGAAAGTCATGGGGTAGTATTAGAAGTAAAGGAGCTTGGGATATTATTGGCTATATAAAATTTCAATTACCTTTGGTTGAGCAAGTGAAAAAGGCATAGGAAGATTGTAATAACCGTAAAATTTAACGAAAATTTCAATTAAAGGAAATTTAGAATAAAAGAGAGAATTTTGACAATAGAGATAAGAACCGTAGAAAATATATATATATTTATTACATAGATTAAAGAATTACAAAAGAAATATGAGAATTTATGTTTTGGCGCGCTATAAGCAAATATATTTTTATTTATGTAGAAATGATTATGATTTGTTAAAAGTAAGTGGACTTTTAAGTAAAAGAAGTATTGTGTTGCTTAAAATAATTATACCGGCCTCTAATGAATTTTTATGGTATTTTTAGAAATATTCTTTCTTTTAATATGAATAAAGATATTTGTTTTGAAATTTGTTTTATTATGGTCTTTATCAAGAAAAATCGTGATTTAAGAGTTTAACTAAAGATTTACGAGAATGGAAATTTTTAGAAATTTTTGGGATATTTTAAGATGAAAAACGGAATTTATATGAATTTTTATAAAAGAAAATCTAATTATTAATTATTTAATAAGTATTATTATATTTTAAAAAAAAGAGCAGAAACCATAAAATGAAACCGGCGGCGAAATTTCAGAAAGAAGAAAGAAAAAAAAACGAAGAGGAATAGTGCTGCATAGTGAGTGAATAGTGACCTCAAATTTTATCTTTCGATATGGAGTATTGATTGGCTTTCGATATCAAAACTGAAGGTGTTACTGGATTCAAGACAAAGAGTATTTCAGTTTTGACCGATCAGTTTTTGAAATCAACCGTTGAATCGCCGAAGATCTGAAGTAGAAAATCTCGGTAAAAGGTAAGTCTAAAAAACCTTACTGAGAAATTTCTAATTAGAAATCTGACTCCGTAGATGAATTCAGAACCTAAATAAACGTTAGGATATGAAATTTTTTAGTTCATTTGGCAACTTTTTATATGGCGGTGAATAGTGATTTTCCGGCATGAATAGTGGCGGTGAATAGTGATTTCGGTGGTGAATAGTGATTCTGGCGATGAATATTATTTTCCGGCGGTGAATATTGTTGGACCTTCCGGACTCGATTTTGGGGTTTGTTTTACCGAATTCAGACCAGAAACGAGGATTTTAGGGCTGTCCAATCTGGAGCCCTTACTGGTGAATGAGTTTTTCATACTATAGCGCATGTTTTACGAATTCAATTTATAACTCTCTCGGATGATTTTAATTAGTTGGAATGTATGCTAAATTGTTTTACCGCTTTGAAAACCAATATGTTCCAACCATGTTAGAAATTATAAATTTCAATCCTAGTTGAACCCTAGGTATGCAGGGCAAGCATCTAGACTGATAATTCTCCATTGAGCTAGATTTATAGAAATGCGAACTTAGTCATAGAAATGAACTAAGTTAGCCATGAAATGATTTGATGCATGCGAACATCTATGCGACGTCTACGGACGATATGTTTAAAGGGAAAGTTTATGATGATAAAGGTCTCCATGGGAATCCATGGATGAGACATATTTTAGAACGGAGTTTTATGCATGAAAAGAGTTAGATGGAGAATTATAGCTTTATTATAATGTTATTGAATTGTTTTACTTTAAACTCTTTGAATAGCATATTTTCAAATGTTTTCTATTGGATGAACCATTTTAGATCACTGTTAGCTAGCCACAGGTAGTGCTAGCCTTGGTGCACCATGGTCATGCGGAGGCTTCGGCCTAAGATATTGTGACGGGCTTATGACCGCCTAAGTTACAGAATTTAGGGTGGACTTATGTCTACGCCTACAGTGATTGTCATACCCTTGCTATGTGCTTGGGGAATTTAGGGTGAATTTATGTCTACGCCTACAGTGATTACCCTACCCTTGCTGTGTGCTTGGGGAAGATGATTGATCTGTTAGGAAAGACCTCCAATAAACTAGTGCATTTTTCTTAAAGATTAAATATTTCTAAACAATCTCATTCATCATTGTTATTGCATAATTAACTTCATTTATTACTTACCATGCATAATTGATTTGCTTTACGGTTACTGATTTAATCCTGTTTTATCTTTTGAACATACATTTGAATTGTTTAACTTTTCTTTCAATAAATTATGGTTAAATGCTTAATGTTTCAATTATGAAACTCATTGCGAAACACTCGTGCTTGGTTTGCCTTGTTTCTGTTATAGTGTGATTTACCCATTCACTGAGATGTGATCTCACCCCTCTTATGTTTCCTCCCCACAGATAATCAAAGAGACTTTGATCCAGCTACAGCTTCGTAGGAGGCTGAAGATAGCGTTGGTGAGCCCCAGTTTGGGCAAGGCTCTTTTGTACTGTTTGTCTAGTTTAGTTTATGTCTAGTGTACCTCCATGAACTTACAGGCAGGATCCTCTCTTCTTGCCTATTTTGATGTGTTGTTTGGAAAACCGTTTATGTTTTACAACGATGTTGGTATTATGAGGCCTTGGGCCAAGTTAAATCACATGAATATTATGAGGCCATGTGCCAAGTTGAATCACGGATGTTGGATTCATTAGATATATATATATATATATATATATATATATATATATATATATACAGTATTTTCTGATATTAGATGTAGCATATGTGGCCAGTTATATTTATTATGTACTCTGAATTGTGTGCTGGATGTTTGTGCACGCTATGTGTTAGGCTTGCGGCTAGGGGGAAACCCTTATGCCGTGCCGGTCATGTGTTCCATCATTTGGAGCCGTGACAGAGTGGTATCAGAGGTTTAGGTTTTTCTGTGTTCATGGAGTAACGGACCTTTAGGTAGGACTTTGAGTATGGGTATGAATCCGGACATGCTTATACTCACGGTGCTGCTAAAGGGGTTCGATAAAGAATTTAAGAAATTGAGACAGATACCAAATATGATGGTTTCTGAATGTGACATCATGATGGTTTCTGAATGTGACATCTGTTGTACCCGGTTGTCTAGATATGGTAGATTGTGATGTGATATTGAGAATAAATTTGTTGACATTATGTCATGTCATTTCTAAATGTCACTAGAAGGTGATTAAATTCAATATTCTTGGAGAATTTTCTCTCTTGATACAAAGAAATCTTAGTAAGATACCCAGTAACTTAATCTCTGCTTCAACAGTCCATAAGTGATTACAAAAAGGTGCCAAGGATAGTTGGCAGTGGTGAGAGATGCTGATATAAAGTATACCACTGTAAATCAAGTTCCAGTGATTAGAGAATTTCTTGATATAATTCTTGAGGAATTGCCAGGATTACCCCGAAATAATAAATAGAATTTGGTATTGATTTATTTCCTGGCCAGCGTCTATATTTCCATATAGAATGGCACCCACTGAACTTAAAGAACTGAAAAAGAAGTAGTTACAAGACATGTTAGACAAGGGATTTAAAAGCCCTAGAACTTTTACTTGGAGTACTCTAGTTCTATTTGTGAAAAAGAAAGATGGATCACTATGACTATACATAGATTATAGACAATTGAATAAAGTGACAATGTGGAATAAATACTCATTACCTCATATAGATGATATGTTTGACTAGCTACAAGGTGCTCAACATTTAAAAAAAAATTGAATTGATTTGATATCTGGATCTCATTAATTGAGGATAAGGGAAGAGGATATTCGAAAAATTTCTATTAGGACTCGTTATGGCATTATGAGTTCTTGGTGATGTTATTTAGTCTGACAAATGCCCAGTTGCATTCATGAACTTGATAAAAAAAAAAGTATTGAAGCGATCCTTGGATTAATTTGTTATTATAATTATTGATAATATACTAGAATATATTCAAGGAATTCTGAGGAGCATGAGGACATTTAAAGAATTCTTCGCAAACCCTAAGAGAACACTAGTTATATGCTAAGTTTGCAAAATGTGAATTTTGGCTCAGTAATGTTATTTTCCTAGGGTATGTGATTACCAAGGATGATATTCAAATTAATCTTAAAAAGGTAGAAGCAGTGCAACAATGGCCACACCCTATCACAATTACAAAGATTCGTAATTTTATTTGTTTATCAAGATATTACTGTAGATTCGTTAAATATTTTTCAAAAAAAAAATTGTTTCTCCTTTGACGAAGTTGACAAAGGAAGCAATAAAATTTGACCAGTAAGATGAATGTGAAAAAAATTGCTAGAAACTAAGAAATGTTAGATTACGGCGCCAGTACTGTCTATTTCTTTAGGCACTGAAGGATATACGGTATGTTGTGATACATAGAGAATGGGATTAAGGTATATGTTGATGCAATATGGTTGAGTCATTGCATATGTATCTAGACAGCTTAAGCCACATCAGCAAAAATTGTCAGACTTATGATTTGGAAATAACAGCAGTAGTTTTACTCTCAAAACTTGGAGGCATTATCTGTATGGTGATACATGTAAAATTCATACAGTTTCAATCATCCTTAGTTGAGTAGGTGAAAAAGGCACAAGACGATGATGCCTATTTATGTAAGAAAATTTAAGAGGTCAAGAATGACAGTGATATTGAATTTATTGTAGACTCTGAAGGAATTCTGAGATTGGGCAAGCGATTGTGTGTATTTAAAAAAGAAGAACTTAAGGAATAAATTTTAGAGGAAGCCCATAGATCCATATATACAATTCATCCTGAGGTAACTAAAATGTATAAAGATCTAAAAGAAATTTATTGGTGGGACAGTATGAAGAAAGATATAGTTGATTTTGTATCTCGATGATTAACTTGTCAACAGGTAAAAGTAGAACATCAAAGACTTGCAAGATTACAATATCAGATAGAGATACCTGAATAAAAATGGGTGATTATTGATAGGTTCAAATTTGTCTTTGAATAAAATAGTAAAACTTCATAAGGTATTGGTATCGATTATATCTGATCGAGAACTATAGTTCACAGATTATTTTTAGAGAGCATTTTAAGAAGTTTTGGGCATAAGTTTTACATAAAATACCGTAAGTTTTCTAATAGGTGAGTGAGTAAATGACTATTTCGTTTGTCAAGATTGTGACTTGGGTGATGTTTGATATTTGGATAGTATGTCATGAAAATATATGAATGTGTGAAAAGTGAATTGAAATGGATAAGTGGCAGACATGATATGAATAGTGAAAGTAAGATATGTTAGGATTGCTTAAGGATTGGATAGTGATGGAAAAATGTTATAAGAGGAGGATGTGAACATATTGGGTTTACTGGAAGATAGTTAAGACAAAAGTAGGAAATTTGTGATTTCAATTGGTTAGAAGTGACTAATGAATGAAATCTTAGAAGAATATAACTTAAAATAGTGAGTTTGGACACTGAACTATATAACAATTTTTAGATGAAAGGAATAGAAAAATGATGTCCTTATGGTGCTTTGAGGAATGTAATAAAGTGAATTAGTGGTACTGAAGTTCTTAAGGGATAAAATATAGAAAGTAGGATTTAAATTGATCTTTGAATTATTAATTTGGAAATATGGAGAATATTCTGAGAATCATGTCCGAAAATAATGTGTGTAATCAAGATATTTGTGTTAAAGGTTTATACTATGCTAAATCGAATTTAGTATTTAAGATGTGAATTATGTTGAGATTGGAAATTCACATATGAATAATTGTTGAGAAAAGAGATTTCAGAAGAAGCCATAGATTATAAATATGGATAAACCGAGGTAATAAGGATATACTGAGATATAAAAAAATGGTACTAGTATAATGGTAAAAAGAAGATACAAGTGAAATTTTTCATTGGCGGGTATGTTGGTAAGTACGAATAGAATATATTATCTCAAGAGAGTTATTCAGGAAGTCTAAAGATCTTTATTAGATAATAGTATGACTAATACTAAATTTAAATAATGTGTTTATACATTAGAAGTTATGCTTTAAGTATCTTTATATTATTGTGGTGAAAGTTGGGAGAAATTAATTGTCCTTAGTTGAACTTGCTCATATCAGTAATTATCATGCCAATATACAATGGCATCATTTGAAGTTTTACATGAACATCATAGGTTTCTTAATATGTGAGTGAATTGAGAAAAGTTAAACTTTGGAAATTTAATTTGGAATAACATGCAATATATAGAATATGAATTATCTAAATTGATGATGCTAGTTTGGAGAGCATGCTACAAGCATATATTTTTTGAGATTAGTAGGAGATTTCTTAGCAGAATTTGTCTATAATAAAATGATATTAGAAGATGTAAGCCTTATGTAAGAGGTGTTACAAATGTTATGTTAAATGACTCAGTGGAGTTAGATTTATTATAAGATGTTATTGATTAAGTGAACTTGATTAAAAAAAATACTGGAAACTCAATATAAGTCAAAAGTTTATAAGGACTATGAATGTTGAGCACGAGAAAGTATTAGTTGGTGACTATATATATATATATATATTCTTGAAGGACTCACCCATAGAAGAGGTAATGAGGTTTTGAAAGAAAGGGAGGTTACCCTCTCGGTATATAGAATTATTTGAATTCTTGATAGAATCGGTTCAGTGGCTTATTGTTTGGTTTTACCACCTGCATTGGATAATGTTTATCCAGTTTTTCATGTGTCTATACTACGAAAATATTTACCAGATTCTACACATGTTATACAGTGTCCATAGATTCAGTTACAGAAAGATTTAACCTAAGAGGAACAACCAGTATGGACAGACAAGTAAAGAAGTTACGGTCAAAAGAAATATTTACAGTAAAGATGATATGGAAAAATCACTCTTTTGAGGAAGCTACTTGGGAAAGAGAGGAGGATATACACGTTAGATATCTGCGTTTATTTGAAAAATGAGATTAGTATTGATCTTCAACGATAAAATTCGGGGACCGAATTTCTTTAAGGGGAGAAGAATGTAATAACCGTAAAATTTAACGAAAATTCCAATTAAAGGAAATTTAGAATAAAAGAGAGAATTTTGACAATAGAGATAAGAACCGTAGAAAATATATATATATATATTTATTACATGGATTAAAAAATTACAAAAGAAATATGGGAATTTATGTTTTGGCGCGCTATAAGCAAATATATTTTTATTTATGTAGAAATGATTATGATTTGTTAAAAGTAAGTGGACTTTTAAGTAAAAGAAGTATTGTGTTGCTTAAAATAATTATACCGACCTCTAATGAATTTTTATGGTATTTTTAGAAATATTCTTTCTTTTAATATGAATAAAGATATTCGTTTTAAAATTTGTTTTATTACGATTTTTATTAAGAAAAATTATGATTTAAGAGTTTAACTAAAGATTTATGAGAAAGAAAATTTTTAGAAATTTTTGAGATATTTTATGATGAAAAATGGAATTTATATGAATTTTTATAAAAGAAAATCATATTATTAATTATTTAATAATTATTATTATATTTAACAAAAAGAGCAGAAACCATAAAACGAAACCGGGGGCAAAATTTCAGAAAGAAGAAAGAAAAAAAAAACGGAGAGGAATAGTGCTCCATAGTGAGTGAATAGTGACCTCAAATTTTATCTTTCAATATGGAGTATCGATTGGCTTCCGATATCAAAACTGAAGGTGTTACTGGATTCAGGACGAAGAGTACTTCAGTTTTGACCGATCATTTTTTGAAATCAACCGTTGAATCGCCGAAGATCTGAAGTAGAAAATCTCGGTAAAAGGTAAGTCTAAAAAACCTTACTTAAAAATTTCTAATTAGAAATCTGACTCCGTAGATGGATTCAAAACCTAGATAAACATTAGGATATGAAATTTTTTAGTTTATTTGGTAACTTTTTATATGGCGGTGAATAGTGATTTCTGGCATGAATAGTGCGGTGAATAGTGATTTTCGGCGATGAAGAGTGTGGTGAATAGTGATTCCGGTGGTGAACATTTTTGGACCTTCCGGACTCGATTTTGGGGTTTGTTTTACCGAATTCAGACCAGAATCGAGGATTTTAGGGCTGTCCAATCTGGAGCCCTTACCGGTGAATGGGTTTTTCATACTATAGTGCATGTTTTACGAATTTGGTTTATAACTCTTGGATGATTTTAACTAGTTGGAATGTATGCTAAATTGTTTTACCGCTTTGAAAACCAATATGTTCCAACCATGTTAGAAATTATAAATTTCAATCATAATTGAACCCTAGGTATGCAGGGCAAGCATCTAGACTGATAATTCTCCATTGAGCTAGATTTATAGAAATGCGAACTTAGTCATAGAAATGAACTAAGTTAGCCATGAAATGATTTGATGCATGCGAACATCTATGCGACGTCTACGGACGATATGTTTAAAGGGAAAGTTTATGATGATAAAGGTCTCCATGGGAATCCATGGATGAGACATATTTTAGAACGGAGTTTTATGCATGAAAAGAGTTAGATGGAGAATTATAACTTTATTATAATGTTATTGAAATGTTTTACTTTAAACTCTTTGAATAGCATATTTTCAAATGTTTTCTATTGGAGGAACCCTTTTAGATCACTGTTAGCTAGCTGCAGGTAGTGCTAGCCTTGGTGCACCATGGTCATGCGGAGGCTTCGGCCTAGGATAATGTGATGGGCTTATGACCGCCTGAGTTACAGAATTTAGGGTGGACTTATGTCTACGCCTACAGTGATTTTCACACCCTTGCTATGTACTTGGGGGATTTAGGGTGGACTTATGTCTATGCCTACAGTGATTGCCATACTCTTGCTATGTGCTTGGGGAATTTAAGGTGGATTTATGTCTACGCCTACAGTGATTACCTTACCCTTGCTGTGTGCTTGGGGAAGATGATTAATCTGTTAGGAAAGACCTCCAATAAACTAGTGCATTTTTCTTAAAGATTAAATATTTCTAAACAATCTCATTCATCATTGTTATTGCATAATTAACTTCATTTATTACTTACCATGCATAATTGATTTGCTTTACGGTTATTGATTTAATCATGTTTTATCTTTTGAACATACATTTGAATTGTTTAACTTTTCTTTCAATAAATTATGGTTAAATGCTTAATGTTTCAATTATTAAACTCATTGTGAAACACTCGTGCTTGGTTTGCCCTGTTTCTGTTATAGTGTGATTTACCCATTCACTGAGATGTGATCTCACCCCTCTTCTGTTTCCTCTCCACAGATAGTCAAAGAGACTTTGATCCAGCTACAGCTTCGTAAGAGGCTGAAGATAGCATTGGTGAGCTCCAGTTTGGGTAAGGCTCTTTTGTACTGTTTGTCTAGTTTAGTTTATGTCTAGTGTACCTCCATGAACTTACAGGCAGGATCCTCGCTTCTTGCCTATTTTGATGTGTTGTTTGGAAAACGGTTTATGTTTTACAACGATGTTGGTATTATGAGGCCTTGGGCTAAGTTGAATCACGGATGTTGGATTCATGAAATATATATATATATATATATATATATATATATATATATATATATACAGTATTTTCTGATATTGGATGTGGCATATGTGGCCAGTTATATTTATTATGTACTCTGGATTGTGTGCTAGATGTTTGTGCATGCTATGTGTTAGGCTTGCGGCTAGGGAGAAACCCTTATGCCGTGCCGGTCATGTATTCCATCATTTGGGGCCGTGACAAAGATTATGCCTATTTATGCAAGAAAATTAAAGAGGTGAAAAATGACAGTGATGTTGAACTTACTGTAGACTCTGAAAGAATTCTGAGATTGAACAACCGGTTGTGTGTACCTAATAAAGAAGAATTCAAGAAAGAGATTCTAGGAAAAGCCTATCAATCTACGTATACCATTCATCCTAGATCAACTAAAATATATCAAGATTTAAAAAAAAAATTATTGGTGGGATAGTAGGAAGAAGGATATCGCTGATTATATTTCTCAGTGTTAATATGTAAACAAGTAAAGGCAGAACATCAAAAGCCTGCGGAGTTACATCAACAAATAGACATACCTGAATAGAAATGGGAGAGAATAATTATTGATAGGTTGACTAAAATAACACATTTTATACTAGTAAAAACCACATATAACATAGCTCAATATGAAAATCTGTATTTGAATGAGAAAGTGAGACTTCATGCGGTATCGAAATCGATTATTTCTGATTGAGGACTATAGTTCATAACTTATTTTTGGAGAGTCTTCCAAGAAGCTTTGGGAACGAAGCTAAATCTCAATACTGCTTTCTATCCTTAAACAGATGAACAGTTTGAGCAAACTATCCAAATATTGGAAGACATGTTTCGGGCATATGTGCTTGATTTTCAAGGTAGTTGGAAAGGATTTTTGTCCATAACTGAATTTGCTTATAACAATAGCGACCAAGGAAGTATACAAATGCCACCATTTGAGGTTTTACATATAACATCGTAGGTTTCCTGATAGGTGAGTGAGTAAATAACATAATTATAGCATGAAGAAAAATTATATATTTGTCTCTAAATTTATAAAGCTATATAATGTGGTTATGTAATGTAAATTTATGATTATTTTTGTATGTTGTGACTTGGATGATGCTTGAGATTTTGATAGTATGTCACTAAAATGTATAAATGTGTGAGAAGTGAATTGAAATGGGTAGGTAGCAGACATGTTATGAATGGTGAAAGTAAAATATATTAGGATTGCTTTAGAATTGACTATTGATGGGAAAGTATCATAAAAGGGAGATTTGAGCATATTGAGTTTACTTGAGGATAGGTAAAACAAAATTAGAAAATTTGCGATTTTAATTTGTTGGAAGTGATTAATGGAGAAAATCTTAGAGAAAATTGGATATTAAACTAGTCATAATTTAAAATAGTGAATTTGAACACCAAACTGCATAAAGATTTTTAAGTGAAAGGAATAGATGGATGATAGCCTTATGGTGCTTTGAGGAATGTAATAAAGTGAATTAATGGTATTAAAGTTCTTGAGGAATAAAATATAGGAAGTAGGATTCAAATTAATATTTGAACTCTTAATTTGAAAATATAGTGAATATTTTGAGAACCATGTGCTGAAAATAATGCGAAGTGATCAAGATATTTGTGTTAAGGGTTTATACCATATTAAATTGAGTCTATTATCTAATATGTGAATTATGTTGAGATTGAAAATTTATGTGTAAATAATTGTTCCAAAAAATTTTCTTAAAACGAACGGGCTAGTTAAATAGAATTTATAGGAATTAGAATCATATGCTTTTAGAAATGAAAATAAGAAAGGCATGAGATTCATGGGAGGATGTTGACACAATAGAATCAAAGATAATTTGATAGAAATTTAGAATAAGAAAAGTTGGTTACCTAATATGGATGTGTATATGTTCTTTTATGAGTATGGTTCCTAATTATATCGACTTATGGATATAAATATTCAAATTTGAGGATAATTTAGATATTAGTGAAAATGATATACAAAATAGATATCCCCAATAGTTTGAGTAGTATGGTTAGTAACTGTAATTTATGCCTTAACATCATTTCTTACTTGTGATAGGATGATTTAAAAATCGAGGATCGAGTTTCTTAAGGGGGGAAGAATGTAATAATCTTAAGATTTAGTAATTTTCATTTATGTATAGATTATTTAAAGAAATAAAGGAGTAGGGATGTTACTGAAAGGTTTTAAGGATGAAAATGAAAACTTAGTAATATTTTTGGGTTAAATTGTAATTTTTTAAAAGTTTAGTGGTCAAAATATAAATAATAAAATTTACAAGTACTTTTTATAACAATTAGAAAATTGCTAATTGGTCCATCTATCAATATAAAGAAAAAAAAATCATTCTTTCCGTAACTGATGAAATGAATAGTGAATAGTAACTTTCTCTCTCCTCATTTTCTCTCTCTAGATCTAGAGTACTTTCGAACCTCTAATCTCAAAATTAAGGGTACCACTGGATTTAGGACGAAGAGTACTACGATATGGGCTAAATAAATTTTCAAATTAACTGCAGAATCGTTGTAGATCGAAAGTAAATTTTTTTAGAAAAAGGTAAGTTTTGAAACTTCTATTTAAAGATCTCAAATTGAAAATCTGACACCGTAGATTCAAGAGATAGATAAACTATAGAATATGAAGTTTCATAGTCATTTGACAACTTTTAGTGTCATAAATAGTAACTCTAACCGACGTACATAGTGATTCCAGCCGATGTGAACAGTATTTTCGGCCATGAACAGTGACCATCTGTTGGACGGTGCTGATTGAGCTTTCGGAGTTATTTTCTAGGTTTTTGGACCCTCTGAACTCATTTTTGAGGTCTATTTGATCAAATTTGAATTGAAAAATTACATTTTAGCGTTGTCCAACCTAGAGTCTTTGTCCTATGAGTAGATAATTTTTTCTATGACTTATAAACCCTATGCTCTTTTTGAACTTTAAATATATAATTGATTCTGTTTACAAGTTATTTATACTTTTATATGTCTCTAAAATAGTTTAAATGACTTGATTTGTTTACTATCTAGCATATAGTTTAAGAAGAGTATGATTTTGAAAATAGATTTTTGAACTCATTGAACGTGTGATTTTAAATGTATTTCTCATCATATGGTATAAAAAATATATTGTGCATGTGGCATTGATATGTAAAGCTATAAGATTGTCTTGAAAAAGAGCATGTATATGTGATGACCCTGATTGAGAAGTTTCTAATAGAGGAATTGTACTGAGACTAAAAATTCTGAATTATATTGAAACCTCTGTTTTAAGCGATATGACATATGTGCAAATAATAATTTATGTGGAGGAATTCTATTGAAAACATTGTTTGCTAATAACAGGTGATGTTAGCTTTGGTGCACCTTGATACCTCAGCTAGCAAAGGTAGTACTAACCTCGTGCGACAGCCAACATATGAGATATGATATGTGAAGAAGAGCAAAATGCATCCTATCTATATGAGATGCCGACTATATGATATGTGATTTTACCCTCCTTTGCTGTGTGCTTGAAAAATTGCCTATATTAGAGTTCATTTGCGTGTCTTCTTGAATGATGGTAAGGCAAACTGTCACACCCCTAATTTTAGGATACATGAAACACGTATATCATGAACATATATTTTCCATAAACATAAATATCTCAATCCTTTATCAAGGAAACAAATACATATAGATTTTCCCATACAGATACCATATACAAATCAAGTACATATGCATCAAAGTACAGTAGAAACAAGGATCCTACCTGTGACGTTCAGAGCAACTCTAGAGTACAAATATATTACAATATAAAACATTGAGAGCCTAGAAACAATTTAGGCTCACCACTAAAGTACGACCTCTAGTCGATCACTTGGTTGCTTGACCAAACTCTGTGTCTTTATCTGAAAAATAGATCCACATCGTGTAGTGAGTTTTACAACTCAGTGAGCAGATAACACCCCCTATAACCTCTTAGGTCAACATATGGATATACTTTTCATTTCAAAGTTTCTCATATTGAAAAGTTACATTCAGGAGTACATTCATATGGGACCCGCATTTCAAAACATCTTAGTTCAAATCACATACTAATATCTGTAACCACATATGATACAAATTGATCTTAAATCGAATTTGATATGCAATAAAAATCAATTATTTTATATAATGCTCAAGTATGTCACAACTTTCAATATACTCAATAGATAAAAATGGAATGTGAGTTCATCACCCTTCTGCCTCCTCATATTACCATAGTCACAATCACAATAAGTAATCAGGGAATGTGAGTTCATCACCTTACTGCCTCCTCACATTACCATTGACTACAACTTCAATAGATTAATAGGGAATGTGAGTTCATCACCCTTCTGCCTCCTCACATTACCACTGTCATCATCACAATAGGTAATTAGGGAATGTGAGTTCATCACCCTACTGCCTCCTCACATTACCACTAATATCACCTTCACAATACCGTCTCAAGCCATATAATCCCTTCATTACTCATCAATGCATACATATATAAACATGTATCACTGTGCATATCCATCAAATGCAATGTATAATTATCATATAACTCGCCATACAATCATATTCAGCAACTTATCATTTTCAAAACAGAACTTTCAGTCTCAGTACAAAATCTTGTATCATAAATTTTTCAATTAGAGAAATCATATAATCATGCCCATATCCGAGGCAAACATAACATTGTAAAATCAATGTCATATGCATATCATATTTTCTTTGCCATGAAATGCGAAATGCATTTAGAAATAACATATTCAAAGCATTTCAAAATCTCTTTCAAAAATCATACTCTTCTTGAACTAAATATCATTTCTCAATCATTTCAAATATTACAAACCATTTCAGAAACATATGAACATATAAATAACATGTAATCATACTCATGTATCAATGAAAAGTTCAAGAAGAGTAAATACAAGCTATAGGAAGAATTATCTACTCACAGTATAAGGGCTCCGAATTGGACAGCCCTAAAATACTCTTTTCTAGTCTGAATTTGACCAAATAAACTTAAAAAACGTGTTCAGGGGGTCCAAAAACCTTAAATGAGCTCGTACTGTTCACCGCGCGAAAAACACTATTCATCGCCGGAATCACTATTCATCCACACTATTGATAGCCGAAATCACTATTCATCTGCCACTATTCACGGTCAAAATCACTATTCACCGCCATATAAAAAGTTACCAAATGACCAAAACAATTATATATCATAATGTTTATCAAGCTTCTGAACCCATCTATGGTGTCAGATTTCTAATTTGAGGTCTCTAAGTAAGAGTTTCAGGAATTACCTTTTACCGAGATTTTCTACTTCAGATATACGGCGATTCAACGGTGAATTTGAAAAACTGATCGGTCAGAACTGAAGTATTCTTCGTCCTGAATCCAAAAATACCCTCAGTTTTTAGATCGGAAACCTATAGGCACTCCAGATCGAGAGAAAATGTTGGAGGTTACTATTCATCACTATATGCACAGTACCTTTTCTCGTTTTCTCCGTTTTTCATCCCCCGGCTTCCTCCTTTCATTTATATGGTTTTTTTTCTTTTTAATAATAATAATAGGATTTTCTTTATATAAATTCATATAAATTCCGTTTTGCATCTAAAAATATCCCAAAAACTTCTAAAAATTTACATTCTCAATTACCTTTAGCGGAACTCTTAAATCATAATTTTTCTTGATAAAAATCTCAATAAAATAAATTATTAAATAAATATCTTTATACATAATAAAAGAAAGAATATTTCTAAAAATATGACAAAAATTCATTAGAGGCCAGTATAATTATTCGAAGCAACACAATAATTATTTTACTTAAAAGTCCACTTACTTTTAACAAATCATAATCATTTCTACATAAATAAAAATATATTTGCTTATAGCGCGCCAAAACATAAATTCTCATATTTCTTTTGTAATTCTTTAATCCATGTAATAAATATACATATTTTCACCGGTTCTTATTTCTATTGTCAAAATTCTCTCTTTTATTCTAAATTTCCTTTAATTAGAATTTTCGTTAAATTTTACAGTTATTACATTCTTCCCCCCTTAAAGAAATTCGGTCCCCGAATTTCATCACCATAATTGCAGATAAATACTAATCTCATTGTTCAAATAAACGCAGATATCTAGCACGTATATCCTCCTCTCTTTCCCCAGTAGTTTCCTCAGAAGAATGATTTTTTCATATCACTTTTACTGTAGATATTTCTTTTGTCCGTAACTTCTTTACTTATCTGGCCACTATTGCTACTGGTTGTTCCTCATAGATTAAATCTTTCTGTTACTGAATCTATGGACACTGTATAACATGTGTAGAATCTGGTAAATATTTCTGTAGCATAAACACATGAAAAACTAGATGGACATTACTCAATTCAGATGGTAAAGTTAAACGATAAGTCACTAAACCGATCTTATCAAGAATTTCAAATGGTTCTATATACCGAGGGTGTAACTTTCCTTTCTTTCTAAATCTCATTACCTCTTTCATTGGTGAGTCATTAAAGAATATATATAGTCACCAACTAATAATTTCTAGTGCTCAACATTCATAGTCCTTATAAACTTTTGACTTGTATTGAGTTTCCAATATTCTTTTTCTAATCAATTTCACTTTATCAATGACATCTTATAATAAATCTAACTCCACTTAGTCATTTAACAGAACATTTGTAACACCTCTTACATAAGGCTTAAATCTTCTAATATCATTTTATTATAGACAAATTCTGTTAAGAAATCTCCTACCTATCTCAAAAAAATATGCTTGTAGCATGCTCTCTAAACTAACATCATCAATTTAAATAATTCATATTCTATCTATTGCATGTTATTCCAAATTAGATTTCCAAAAAGTTTAACTTTTCTCAATTCACTCACATATTAAGAAACCTATGATGTTCATGTAAAACTTCAAATGATGCCATTGTATATTGGCATGATAATTACTGATATGAGCAAGTTCAACTAAGAACAATTAATTTCTCCCAACTTTCACCACAATAATATAAAGATACTTAAAGCATAATTTCTAATGTATAAACACATTATTTAAATTTAGTATCAGTCATACTATAATCTAATAAAGATCCTTAGACTTCCTGAATAACTCTCTTGAGATAATATATTCAATTCGTACTTGCCAACATACCCGCCAATGAAAAATTTCACTTGTATCTTCTTTTTACCATTATACTAGTACCATTTTTTTTTCAGTATATCCTTATTACCTCGGGTCATCCATATTCACAATCTATGGCTTCTTCTGAAATCTCCTTTCTCAACAATTATCCATACGTGAATTTCCAATCTCAACATAATTTACATTCTAGATATTAGTCTCAATTTAGCAAGGTATAAATCCTTAACACAAATATCTTAATCACTTACATTATTCTCCGAGATGATTCTCAAAATATTCTTCATATGTCTAAATTAAAAATTTCGAGATTAACTTAAATCTTACTTTACATACTTTACTTTTCAAAAACTTCAACACCGTTGATTCCTTTGATTACATTCGTCAAAGCACCATTACATCATCATCCATCGATTCTTTTCAGAATCTCTATTACTTTAATCTACTAATCAAAATCTTGCATTTAATGCCAAATATTAATGTAGGACAATGCAGCAGAAAATGCGAAACACGTAATAGAGCATGGTGCCAAATTAGGAAGTCAGAAGTTTGGACAAAACATTGACAGGAAATTAAAATCGGTGGCCGTAATTCTTAAAAATCTGTAAACAAAATCTAGCTGCTATTTCGACGAAAATCGGTGGCCGCAATCGGTGGCCACAAATTTTGAATATATGTGCCAAAATTCAATTCAGAGATCCTGTTATTCGGCGGAAGCATATCATATGGAAAAAAAATATTTATGAGCCTATAAAGTCTATAAATAACAAGAGTATATAGTTAACTGGTAGGATGCAGTTGGTTGCTTCAAAATATATATAATCAATCAACTGTAAATAACCAGTCCAAATTAAAATTTCTCAAAATAGCTAGTCGACTTGTAAACCAATAGTCGACTGGTAAAAACATTGAGAAAACAAAATAAACCATTTGATTGTTTCTCTTCAACAATTAATTGGTTTTCATTTTCACTCTTTTTCTTTTTCTTCTTTTTTTTTTTACAATGACGGCTATCACCTACAACCTTTCAAGACATCAATGCTTCATCAAAGACAACAAGAAAAAGACAGATTTCTGGTGATATCTTATCTTATGCTCTTTATGTGCTTAATATGGGTCACAGTCATAACTACTGTACATATACATGCTTGCCGTTTTTTTAACCTTTAATTTAGCTGATATCCACCAATCACTCACATAGCTGTTCTAATAATACCCGGCCATTCGCATAACTATTATAAATATGCCCTTCTATGAGTTCTATAAATGTTTACATTAGTATCTTTATCTTTATACTCAGAGTTAAGGTGATAGAAATTATGGAGGGAACCGCATTCCGTCAGTTTCGAAATATCTGTGTCTTTTGTGGTTCCAGTCCTGGAAAGGACGGAGAATATGTGAAAGCAGCACAAAACCTAGGTATGGTGTTGGCCAGGAGAAAAATTCATCTAGTCTATGGTGGAGGTAACCGTGGGTTAATGGGGTGTGTGGCTACAGCTGCACATGTAGGACGATGCCAAGTTATAGGTATTATTCCTACAGCTCTAGCTGCATCCAGCAACATAGGGAAAACAATTGGGGAAGAATATAGAGTAGCTTCCATGCATGAACGCATGGCTAGAATGATGAGCAATGCTGACGCCTTCATTACCTTACCAGGTGGTTTTGGTACTTTAGAGGAGATTTTCCAAATAGTCTCTTGGGCACAACTGAATATGCATCACAAACCAATAGGTCTGTTAAATGTTAATCACTTCTTTGATGGTTTGTTATCTTTCCTTGATCATGCTGTGGAACAAAGGTTTATCCCACACTCAACACGACGAATTCTCATCTCAGCTTCAGATGTTGAGGAGTTGATTGATGCATTACAAGCATATGTTCATGTACCTGATCCAATCACAGCTCAAATAGAATGGACAACAGACCATAGCAGAAAGCGCAAATTGGACTTGGATCTTCATCTGTAACTGTAGCAAGATGTGGACATTGCTGTACCACTTTTACTTTCTTAGGGTTATTTTAGATACCATCTTGCTAGCCACATACCTTAAGAAAGTACTATTACTAAGTCAAAATTCATATTTTGAGAACTTAGTATATAGCTGATACTCCCTTGGAGTTTGTAATACTATATTTAAATATTGCTTATGATCCTCTGCACTCTTGAAATATTATAGTATATTATCAATAATTATAATAACAAATTAATCCAAGGATGGCTTCAATACTCTTCTTTTTTTTATCAAGTCCTTGAATGCAATTGGGCATTTGTCAGACTAAATGACATCACCAAGAACTCATAATACCATAACGAGTCTTAAAAGAAATTTTTCAAATATCCTCTTCCCTTATCCTCAATTGATGAAATCCAGATATCAAATCAATTCAATTTTTTTAAAATAAAAAAAAATATTGAGCACCTTGTAGCTGGTCAAACATATCATCTATATGAGGTAATGAGTATTTATTCAACATTATCACTTTATTCAATTGTCTATAATATATGCATAATCATAGTGATTCATCTTTCTTTTTCATAGATAGAACTGGAGCACTCCAAGTAAAAGTACTAGGGCTTTTAAATCCCTTGTCTAACATGTCTTATAACTATTTCTTTTTCAGTTCTTTAAGTTCAGTGGGTGCCATTCTATATGGAAATATAGACGCTGGCCAGAAAATAAATCAATACCAAATTCTATTTATTATTTCAGGGTAATCCTAGCAATTCCTCAGGAATTATATCAGAAAATTCTCTAATCACTAGAACTTGATTTATAGTGGTATACTTTATATCAGCATCTCTCACCACTGCCAACTATCCTTGGCACCTTTTTGTAATCACTTATAGGATGTTAAAGCAGAGATTAGATAACTGGGTATCTCACTACGATCCCCTTGTATCAAGAAAGAAAATTCTCCAAGAATATTGAATTTAATCACCTTAAAGTGACATTTCAAAATGACATGACATAATACCAACTAATCCATTCTTAATATCACATCACAGTCTACTATATCTAGACAACCGGTACAACGGATGTCACATTCAAAAACCATCATAATTAGTATATGTATCAATTCTTTAAATTCTCTGGGATGCCTCTCCCTTTCACTTCAAGCTGTAATTGATTCATAGATATCTCTTAAGATGTCACAATATTCAATCCATCTTATACTATAAACTTTAGCAACTTTGAATAGAAAGGAATTTGAAATCCTATAGAATCCCTTAGCAGCATCTGAAGTATAAATATGTCCAGCTCATATCGATACTAAAGGTCCTACTAAAGAACCTTTGCTCTGATTGTCACAGGGAAACCTAATACTTTGATACCAACTTGTCACACCCCTAATTTTAGGGTACGTGAAACACGTATATCATGAACATATATTTTCCATAAACATAAATATCTCAATCCTTTATCAAGGAAACAGATACATATAGATTTTCCCATACAGATACCATATACAAATCAAGTACATATACATCAGAGTACAGCAGAAACAAGGATCCTGCCTGTGACGTTCAGAGCAACTCTAGAGTACAAATATATTACAATATAAAACATTGAGAGCCTAGAAACAATTTAGGCTCACCACTGAAGTACGACCTCTAGTCAATCACTTGGTTGCTTGACCAAACTCTGTGTCTTTATCTGAAAAATAGATCCACATCGTGTAGTGAGTTTTACAACTCAGTGAGTAGATAACACCCCCTATAACCTTTTAGGTCAACATATGGATATACTTTTCATTTCAAAGTTTCTCATATTGAAAGGTTACATTCAGGAGTACATTCATATGGGACCCACATTTCAAAACATCTTAATTCAAATCACATACAAATATCTATAACCACATATGATACAAATTGATCTTAAATTGAATTTGATATGCAATAAAAATCAATTATTTTATATAATTCTCAAGTATGTCACAACTTTCAATATACTCAATAGATAAACATGGAATGTGAGTTCATCACCCTTCTGCCTCCTCACATTACCATAGTCACAATCACAATAGGTAATAAGACAATGTGAGTTCATCACCCTACTGCCTCCTCACGTTACCACTGACTACAACTTCAATAGATCAACAGGGAATGTGAGTTCATCACCCTACTGCCTCCTCACATTACCACTAATACCACCTTCACAATACCGTCTCAAACCATATAATCCCGTCATTACTCATCAATGCATACATATATAAACATGTATCACTGTGCATATCCATCAAATGCAATGTATAATTATCATATAACTCGCCATACAATCATATTCAGCAACTTATCATTTTCAAAACAAAACTTTCAGTCTCAGTACAAAATCTTGTATCATAAATTTTTCAATCAGAGAAATCATATAATCATGCCCATATCCGAGGCAAACATAACATTGTAAAATCAATGTCATATGCATATCATATTTTCTTTGCCATGAAATGCGAAATGCATTTAGAAATAACATATTCAAAGCATTTCAAAATCTCTTTCAAAAATCATACTCTTCTTGAACTAAATATCATTTCTCAATCATTTCAAATATTACAAACCATTTCAAAAATATATGAACATATAAATAACATGTAATCATACTCATGTATCAATGAAAAGTTCAAGAAGAGTAAATACAAGCTATAGGAAGAATTATCTACTCACAGTGTAAGGGCTCTGAATTGGACAGCCCTAAAATACTATTTTCTAGTCTGAATTTGACCAAATAAACTTCAAAAACGTGTCTAGAGGGTCCAAAAACCTTAAATGAGCTCGGTATTGTTCACCACCAAAAAATACTATTCACCGCACTATTCATAGCTAAAATCACTATTCATCCGCCACTATTCACGGTCGAAATCACTATTCACCGCCATATAAAAAAGTTACCAAATGACCAAAACAATTACATATCCTAATGTTTATCAAGCTTCTGAACCCATCTATGGTGTCAGATTTCTAATTTGAGGTCTCTACGTAAGAGTTTCAGGAATTAGCTTTTATCGAGATTTTTTACTTCAGATCTACGGCGATTCAACGGTGAATTTGAAAAACTGATCGGTCAGAACTGAAGTATTCTTCGTCCTGAATCCAGAAATACCCTCAGTTTTTAGATCGAAAACTTATAGGCACTCCAGATCGAGAGAAAATGTTGGAGGTTACTATTTATCACTATACACATAGTACCTTTTCTCGTTTTCTCCGTTTTTCATCCCCCGCTTCCTCCTTTCATTTATATGGTTTTTTTTTTATTTTTAATAATAATAATTAATAAATAATTAATAATAATAGGATTTTCTTTGTATAAATTCATATAAATTCCGTTTTGCATCTAAAAATATTCCAAAAATTTCTAAAAATTTACATTCTCAATTACCTTTAGTGGAACTCTTAAATCATAATTTTTTTTGATAAAAGTCTCAATAAAACAAATTATTAAATAAATATCTTTATACATAATAAAAGAAAGAATATTTATAAAAATATGATAAAAATTCATTAGAGACCAGTATAATTATTCGAAGCAACACAATAATTATTTTACTTAAAAGTCCACTTACTTTTAACAAATCATAATCATTTCTACATAAATAAAAATATATTTGTTTATAGCACGCCAAAACATAAATTCTCATATTTCTTTTGTAATTCTTTAATCCATGTAATAAATATACATATTTTCACCAGTTCTTATATCTATTGTCAAAATTCTCTCTTTTATTCTAAATTTCCTTTAATTAGAATTTTCGTTAAATTTTACGGTTATTACACAAACTTTGGCTGAGATGCTGAGTTTAGACAAATTTTACACCACCAAAGTATAGAAGGGTTTGAACTCTGATATGGTAGTTCTGATATGGAATCCTCCTAATGTTTTCATGTGAAATATTTTGTTGCATAACAACATTTGTTTAATAATCATACAATACCGTATATCGTTTTGGATATCTTAATATGCTTTGATTTGAAAATATTTGAAATACGGGTCTCATAAGGATATACTTCCGAACTGTAATTTTTTATGTGATAAATTTTAAAATATGAGTACATCTATATGTTAACCTAAGAAATCATAGGAGAAATTATCTGTTCACTAAGTTGTCAAACTCACTACATGATATTTTATATAAGAATATAGAGTTTGGTCATTTCCCGTCAGATAGGTTATTAGTTAGGCGACATATTCTCTGGTAAGCCTATTTTGTTTTCAAAACTTGTAGATTTTGATTTATACTGTACTTTTACTATAGAGTATGCTCTGAAAATTACAGATAATATCTTTACTTCTGTTGTTATTTTGATATTTATAAACTTGATTTGTATATTGTATTTATATGAAAAAACTTATATGTATCTATTTTTATAATAAATACTTGTATTATACTTATTATAATAAAAATTTGTCTATAAAATATATATTTCACATGCCCTTAAAAATAAAGACGTGACACTTTTTTTTTCCTAAAATGTACATCTCACACAGGAATGCCTTGGAGAATGTCCACAGCTACCCTATTGACGTCATCCACAAACACATCAGTATTCTCTCCACCATCTTTGCTCCTAGTAATCATCCTAGTCTCCGACCTATGTATATAGCAGTCATGGTACTCCTACAGCATCCATTTTGCCTGGTAAACTTCACTGGGCAAACCTTTCAAAGCAAGTTGGCACATGGAGTATCTAGGATTCCCAATCGTTGTTAGCTTAGTTTCTCTTCCAACCTCAATCACATTTAAATTATTTTTATTGTTATTACATTATTTTTTTCATTACATGTAGAAACTATTGTTTTTAGGTCTTTAGTGAAAAATTTTCATTTTTTTGGCACAAAATTACCATTTTTTTAATGGAAAAAACGTAATAAGTATAATACAAGTAGAACATGTAGAAAACCATTTTTTAAAAAACAAGTCAAATTGCAAGCTAACCTACTTGGATAGAATATGTAGGTTGGCCCAATTAAAGAGGAGATAATCTTGGATTAGTTTTTTTTTTGTTTTTTTTTATATGTTTTAAATATATAATTAATTTTGTTAGAAACTAAATTTATATATTAATTCTTTTTTTGGAAAAGACTTAAAAGACAAGGAAAAGAATTAGAAAGTGAAAGGGGTTTTCACTCGGCAAAACGGCGTGTCCCAATCATCCATGTGATTTGGAGTTGTGAAGTGTCTTAAACTCCCTTCTTTTTTCTTCATGTATTTCTCACTCTGGAATGCCTTGGAGAACATGTCTACGACCACCTTGCTGAGGTCATGTACAAACACATCAATACTTTCTCCATTATCTCTACTCATAGCCATCATCATCCTGAGCTCCCAACTATGTATATAGCAATCATGCTACCTCTGGAGCATCGTCGTGATACCCTATTGGTATATCCACCATGATCAAATCCCATTTTGTCCCGTAAACCTCACTGTAGAAACCTTTCAAAGCAAGTTGGCACGTTGAGTATATAGGATCCCCTATTGTTGTACACTCAATTCCTCTTCCAACGTCCATTAGATTCTAAGCCTCATTCACCACCTTATCGTCTTTGGTGATGACATGGTAGGACTCTAACAAGGGAAGCCTATGCTTGATTTGCTCTATCCATACCTCATCTTCTTCAAGGAAAATTATCCTGCCACCATGATTCAGTGCACTCCACATAAGGCTATCATAGCATATCCATCCCAAAGACTAAGAAATTGCCAGCATATTGATTTATAAAATACCAATACTTCAAAAATATAATCACTTCATATTCAATACATATTTAACACTAATATTAGATATGACACTCTTCAAATTACACTTAAATTTTATGTATTTTATTGTGTTGCAGTATCTTTATGTGTTGTATTCATGTCAGTATTTATGCTACTTAGAGTCCATCTCATCTCCAAAGCTCTTGCTTCTCTTGCTTGCCCTGATATTTCTTTTATGTTTTGTATGAAATTATGGTTGAGGTTGAGTAGTGGATGAGAGATTGGGCAGCAGATGGTGATATCTTATTGTAACAAGCAAGGGAACAATTTGTTGTATCACCCTCCTTTGTCTCAGCTTTGGAAGAGATGTTTGTGAACTTTAAGACATGTCTTGGTTGGAAGAAGTTTGATCTTAGAACAACGACGAGGAAAAGGGCAAGCAAGACCTCTAGAATGAGGAGCTTGAATTTGAGGAGCGTTTGATGAACTTTAGGCCTCAGGGTTGAGCAAGGAAAGAAGTATCAAAAACAGTTTTTGCCTTCGTTCTTTGGGCTAGCTAGGAAAACAATAGTGGGTGTGGCTATACATAAATTTTCAGGATTCAAGGTGAGGTTATATGTGGCGTCAAGTTGGGGAAGAAAAATCTGAGTTTTAACAGGAAAAGAAGGGAATGAATGTACCTACGTAGGGTGGTTGCCGTTCGATGCTTAGACATTGAAGAGACATGCAGTCGATTTTTTTTTCTTTTTTCTTTTTTTTTTTCTTTTTTGGTATTACTATGAGAGGTGCACTGGCTTTTACTCCAAAAGTGTTCTAAAAGTAATTGAACTCAAGTTAATAAGGAAATATATTATTCTCTCTTACTATATCATGCAATGGATATTTGAAAAGGAGAAAAGAGCGGCACAATTTCTAATGAAGCAAAACGGTAGTAATTATAAATTTGCAGGTTTTGTGGAATTTCTCTATTACGTCTTTCTTTTTCTTGTTAATTTATTATTCGTTAATCTAGTTTTCTTTGGTGTAAAATTAAATTTTATTTTAAAGTATCGTTTCAATAACTTCATAAACAAAAACAGTTTCGAAAATGTTCTAAAATTTTTGTAGAAACATAATATTTTTAAAGAGACATTTTAAATAATTTTAAACAATAGTTTTTAAAATTTTAAAATATTTTAACATAATATTAATAGTATAGATATATAAAATTAGATAACATAGTATTAAATAATAAAATTGTCATTCAAATAGCATTGATATAATTAATGTTCATAAAATTTGATAGCATTTAACATATATAAAAAACTTAATACAAATTATATATTATAATCAAAGTATCAAATTATACAATACAAAATCAATAAAAATTATCAGAAAGTTTATATCAATTAACAGTAAAATGTCTAAGAGATAAATATTTAAAATTTAAACATAATTTAAGAAAAAATTGATAATGTCTCTTTATATGGTCACCATAATCAATTTAAGTCATGTGAGAAAAATAAAAATTATCATAATCCCTCTTAAAATTTTAAAATATTATATTTATTTTAATAAAGACATTAATTAATTGATTTTCTTAAATCAAAATTTAATTTTTACCGATTCACACTTTTACAATCATAATTGTTAAGAAAGATTAAAAGAAGACTTAGGAAGACCAATTAAAATTTTATATTTTATTATTTTAAAATTATTTTTTAAAATATATTAACAAAAAAAATAACCATTATTTAAAAATATGTTGATATTTTGGTTTTAAAAATGTAAACTTTCTTAATTTGGATTTTATCTTTTAATATATTATTTTATTTACTCAAAAATTAAATAAGAGTTTTAAATAATTATAATAAAAAAATAAACTTAAAAATATTGTATAAATAAAATATTTAAAAAATAAATAAAGCGCAGATTGCATTGTGTCATATTCAAAGAACTAAATATCGTATCATTTCAGTAGAAATGTCTGAAATTTTTCAATTTCAAAAGGCATTAAAACAAATCACCCCCTTGTTTGAGGAATTCCACCATTTTGGTGGAAATTATTTGTCTGCGGCATATATCGACTGAAATTGAATCATTTCAGTGAAAATGTTCAAACTTCAAAATGATTTTATGAAAAAAAAAAAAAAGATGCAAAAATCTAAACCAACAAAGTTAGGAATCTGAAGAGATTTCCCAAATTTTACAGATGAAAAAGATGAAAAGTCTAAAACTACAAAGTTAGAAATATAAAGAGATTCCCAAATTTTACACAATAAAAAATAAAACGTCAAAACATCTCAAATCATCATACCAAATCACATATTGAAAATTTGAAGGAAAAAAAAAATTAACTTTTTGCTGTTTGAATTTCTTCCACTTATGAGTCTCAATCAATATATCCAAGCAAACTTGCAGCTCTACAAAAATAATCGAGCAAACGCCTGGTGTTTGAGCCTAAGAAACAGACATGAAGAGCCACGAAGATGACGAAGTTGCCGTCCACTAAATAGGTTCTTTCTCCTCTTTGTCTTCTAGATTTTTTTTCGTTTTTTGTCTGCATTTTCTAGTGCTCTATATCTCCTGGTGCTCTTACATCTTCTGATTCGTGTTTTTTCCTTTTTGGAGGCTTCTTAGTCTTATTTGTTCTCATTCACTTTATCAATAACTTTGCTTCATTAAATGGTATTGAGAAATAAAAATCAATATTTTAGTAATAAATATCCACCAAAATTCGTGTTTCTGACTTTTGGAGGTTTCTTGCTTGTTCTCACTTTATTTGCTTCATTAAATGGCATTAGGAAATAAAACTAAATATTTTAATAATAAATATCCATCAAAAAAAGCAAACCTTCATTTTTTTTTAATATATTATTTATTATAATGATTTAAAATCTTTATTTAAATTTTGAATAAATAAATAAAATATTATATTAAAAAATAAAAGCTAAATTAAGAAATTTTACATTTTTTAAATCAAAATATCTATATATTTTTAAATAATGATTATTTAAATTTTTTGTTAATATATTTAAAAGATAAAAAATTTAAAATAATAAAATATAAAATTGTAGCATGTCTTCTTGAATCTTATTTTAATTTTTCTTAGTATGATTGTAAATGTATAAAATTTAAATTTTTTGACTATCTTAATGTACGGAAAACTTAATCGTTATGTATAAAATTTTTCAATTTAATTTTTTATTCATTTATTAGTAATTATTTAAAAACATTATTTTAATTACAAATATTTACATCTTTTTAAAAAATATTAAAATAATTTTTAATAGAGTTATTATTTTATATTTTTTTAAAGTATTTTTATTTTTAAAAAGACATATTTGAAAATAATAAAATTTAAAATATTATTTTAGTCTTCTAATTAAGTTTATATTACTTTTTAGTTATATAATCATTATAAAACATAAATTGCAATAGGATTTTGGTCATTCAATTTCAACTTATTCATTTAAAATTTTGATTAACAATATTTATAATAAATTCATTTATAAATTATATATAATTATTAAATTAATTTCATTTAAATTTAATAAAAATTAAGATGTAACCATTTAGACTTAAATATAATCACTTAAATATAATCACTTCAATAATTTACCATTTTATTTGCACATTTCTTTTCCCTACATGCATATATTTGAATAATTTAACCAAATATATATCTATATATTTGTTTTAATTATTTAATTTGTTTTAAATTTTCATAACATTTTTAATTTTGCATTATCATTGATTTTTACACATTTATTTAAATAAGTAAATGGATGTTGAATTTAGTTTATGTTTATAAATGAATTTTCTTTAAATATTTTATTCTATATTTTACATATTTAAATGGAAAAAAGATTCTTGTTTCCATAATGTTAATTTTTTTTGTTTTTTTTATTTATATTAAAATTATTTAATATTATTTATATATAGTATATATATTTAATATTTATAGTATATGTATAATAATATTTTGTTTACATATACATATATGAATAATATTTAATATTGATATTAGGATATAGAGTTTATTTTTCTTTTTACATATTTGTATTATGATTTTATGGTTATAGGTATGAGTTCATGTAAGGGAAAAACAATATTAATAGAGGAAGATTCAAAAGAGAAAAAAAAAAAAAAAGGAGAACAGATCCTAGTTGAACCTATGAAGAAATGATAGGGGAAAATAGATAACGTGTACAATTCAATTTTTGTCACAGAATAATGAAGGGTGGTGGTGTAACTCAATTGAAGCAACATCTAGCTGGGGGTTATACAAATATTAAGATATGTGAAAAATGCCTTAGAGAAATTGCTAATAAAATGAGAGAAGTTTTAAAGGGTAAACAGAAAAAAAAAATGAACAATTCAGTACTACAAGAACTGAAATGAGAGAAAATCTAATGGGTGGAGTTAGAAGAAGAGCCGGCATTCAAGAGATATTATCTAAGGGTTCAGACGATGATATGAAAATTAAAGAGAATGAGGAGTTAGAATATGCAAAATAAATATCTATTGAAGAGATATACAAGGTAGAAAAATGACATAAATCTGGTTATTTTCAGCCAATATCAAAGAAAGAAAAATGAATTTTCTTTCGTAGTGAAAGTGTACAAGAGTCTACAAGTAAATTTTTTGGCAAGAAAATAGAAAAATGTCTAAGCAAGGAAGAAATAGATCTTTCAATATATCGCTAACAAGTTGTGTATCAACAAAAACTACACCATTTGTGGAATCTTTAAAAGTGGACAAAATCAGCAAAGCAAACAATTGGTAAATTTTTTATTTATCAAAATATCCCATCTAACAAAACTCAAGGTCCATTTTATGATATCATGATTGATGAAATGTCCGTGTGGGTATTGGGGTAAAAAGTCTAACTCCTTATGAAATTGGTGATCCAATTCTTGATGATAAAATATAAGAGATAAAAGAATATATAGAAGAATTTAAGAAATGGAAAACTTATGGTATCACAATTATGTGTGACGGTTGGTAATCCACCACTCGTTTGGAAATCATAAACTTTTTAATATATTGTGATGAGAGAATAATCTTTCATAAGTTAATCAATACGAGTGGAAGAGAAAAAGATGCCAAATATGTTTTTAACTTGATGGATCAAGTGGTTGAAAAAATTAGTGAAACTAATGTTGTACAAATCATTACAGGCAATGCATCTACATACAAGAAGGCTGGTGAGTTATTGATGCAGAAAAAATCACACTTGTACTGGCTTTCTTGTGCTGTTCATTCTCTCGATCTAATATTGCATGATTTTAAAAATTTTGAAAAAGTTCAAAATGTTTTAAAATATGTTAAAATGTGTACCAAATTTATTTATAATCATTCTAAAATTTTTCATATGATGAGAACCTATTGCATAGAAGAGTTGATTAGATTAGATCAAACATAGTGGCAACCAATTATATTGCACTTGCAAGTCTCTTGGAGCACAAAAATAGGCTACAAAGAATGGTAATTTCAAATAAATGGTAATAAAAATTTAGTTGGAACACGAGTCCATACCACCATATTAGATCCAAATTTTTGGAAGAATATGAAGAAAATTATTGATATACATATACCAATTGCTAAGATTCTAAGGATGGTTGATGGAGAAAAGCAAGTCGCAATGTCGTATGTTTATACAACAATGTGTAAGGTTAGGTCAACAATTCAAATTATGGCTCCCAAGTCATGCGAAAAGTATCTTGATGTCATTGACTGTCGTTAGTATAAATAAATAATAAGTGATATTCATATAGTAAGTATCAAATAAAATCTTTGACTATGCATTTATATTTGTTATTTTGACAATATATGCTTATTTATTTCATTTTTTACTATACTAATTACATTTTATTTTTTATTCATGCATGGAAAAAAATCATATTATTTGAATCTATCATATCAATACTCTGAAAACCTTAGATCCCGAGAATATTTATTGAAGGCACTTAAGTATGTGATTTCTAGATTATAGCTCAACTCAACTAAAATTTCTTATGCACTAAACGAGATATTTATCATTTTTTTTATCTTTGTTATTTGTTATTAGAACCATAATAATTACTCGCACTATATTTTTCATGTAAATAAAAATATATCGAGATGCTATGTATGGATTTTTTGATAAATTGGCTATCAAAGAAAGAGATAAAACAGATCCAAGTTTGACTTATTATATCGCTAAAAAATTATCATTTGTATATAGAAGAAATTCAATATATTACTAACTAACATGCACTACTTTTTATTTTATTTTCTAGCTGAATGGTGGTTTATGCGTGGTGCTGATACTCTAAATTTGAGAAAAATTACAATAAGAGTATTGTCACAGATAGTTTTATCTAGTGGATGCGAAAGAAATTTGAGCACATTTGCACTTATTCATACAAAAGTGAGTAATCATTTGAATTATGATAAACTTGAAAAGCTTGTTTTTGCACAATATAATATGCGATTGAAATTGAAGCATATTATGAAGGATCATAATTTAAAAGATGTTGAGTTCAGAGCAATTGATTTAACTACAATTTTTGAAAAAAATGTTGGCCTTTCATAATGGTTGAATGATCCTAGTGATGTATTATTAGATAAATTGTATGAAAATACTAAAAATATTATACTAAATAGTTATTTGGCTACATTTGTTAATTGATGGTTAGATTCACAAATTACTCAACTAAATAGATTAACTACTGATGAGAAGTTTGAAAATTTGATGACAAGATCAACATATCATCGACTTTTAACCACTGTTGATATTGATGAGGAATTAGAAAAAAAATACTTATATTGACACAGATACAGGTAATAGTGATGGTGAAATGGGTGGTGGAAATGTCACCACTATTGATAGAATTAGTGAAAGAAGTTATATGAATTTTACATAAATAAAAAAATTCAATATTGTACTGAAGATCAAAATCATGGTTATAGACTTTCTGATTATAATAAAGCAAGTGATAATGATGTTGAAATGCAAGATGTTCAAGAATTAGTTTATGATTTTTCTTCACTTAATACTAGAGGATATGAGTCTCATAGTCAAGGATTTGATTATCATTCATCATCTTCGACATATGGTCAGAATTATGAATATAATTCATCATCCTCTACATTTAATCTTGTTGCAACTTTGAGATATGGTTCTTCTTACTTATCATCTTCACAAATTGGTTGGCATCCTCCAACATACAATATAGAAGATTTTGAAAAATTTAAGAGGGAATATGCTAATTTTTACCGTTTTCACCTAATTTGAATTGGTTATTGTGACTATGTGGGGAGACATTATCAATTTCCTCTTAAATTATATTCAAGTTCTAGTTATCTACCTCCTAGACATTCTACTTTTAATTGATTTAAACTATCTAATAACCTTTGTTTATATTGTATTGTATAATTTGAAACTTTGAGTATAATATATAATTTTTATTAAATTTTATATATGCTAAATGTTATCAAATTTTATTAACATTGATTTATATCAATGTTATTTGAATGACAATGATATTATTTAACACTATATTATCTACATTTATATATATGTGTGTGTGTGTGTGTGTGTGTGTGTGTGTATATATATATATATATATATATATATATATATATTATTAATAGTGCGCTAAAATCATTTAAAATTTTAAAAAAATTTATAATTATTTAAAACGTTTCTTTAAAATTATTTCATTTTCTCGAAATTTTCAAAATGTTTCGAAATGTTTTTGTTTCTGAAATTATCAAAACAATACCTCGAAACGAAATTTAGTTCCTTGATCATATTCATTCGCAAGACACATTTATTGTTAAAATATTAATTTTAATTTTCTAAAAATCTAATGCAATATTTTTACTTTTGCACTTTTTTGTCTGATAAAGTGAGAAATGAGAAACGAAGAGCGAAAGAGAAAGTGACAGGAGATGAATCATGATGAGTGAGTTTTATAACCATGAATTAAATACTTTCATCTTAGTTATTTGTCATATTTAAGCACTTATTTTTCGTACTTATATTTAGTTTTGTGCATCCTTTACAAATGGAGAAAAAAAAAATATAGACTCAATTGAAAAAATCAAAATTAAATTGTGATTATTTAGGAATAATGTCTATAAATCAAGCGGATAAAATAAATTCATTAAGAATATTTGAGTAAGAAGTCTTATCTTTTTTACTCCTGAGACGTATCCTAATGGATATATGTTTCAATTCAATCTTGATTTATGACTATATTTTTAAAAGAACTTAAATATAAAAATTCAAGGAACATCTAATGTTGAAAATCTGTTTGCTGTTTGTTTTTTTTCCCGACCTTACTCTAGTATTTTAATCATAAATCATAAGTTACATATCCAATATATATGACATTTGGTAAGTGAATAGTTAACACAATTTTTTACAACTTTTATATTTACGTGATCAGCAAATTCGAACATTAAAAGGACAAAAATTGGGTTAGAAAAAAATATGCTTGCTGTTATAGTCCAGCCCAACCTTGCTGCAGTATTTGAGTTGTATCTCATAAAATACATAGTCAATATATACGAAATTTGGTAAACAATTTACTATAACTTTTCTTTTCACATGGGTAGCAAATTCGGTGGCTATCAAAGAAGAATATCATGATTACTTTCAGTGGACATAGTACAATACAACCTGTCAATTTTAGTACAACTTACTTTATCACTTATCTCACTAGTTGTATCTATAAATAGAGAGAACTTGTGAGTTAAGAGGAGGTCGAAGTTAGCTGAAGAGAGTGTAATATTTAGAGTATAAATTTGAGTTTTTAGTATTGTAATATTCTTATTTCTTTAAACACTTTGTTATTTTTTTTATAATATCATCATACTTGTTCATCTTTAACTTTACTTTCTTACTTTGAACATGGAGAACTAATTTTCTTATGCTAAGATAAAGGGTGAAACTCTTGGTATAAAAATAATAACTTATCTAACTCTTAATCTTAATGTTTATCTTTGATATTGTATTTACCTTCTTATTTCTTTTCTAATATTATTTCTTAATGGTTGATTTTACCAAACTGTCTATTTCTTATTATTTTAATGGTTGATTTTACCAAACCGCCTGTTTCTTATTATTTAATTGGCTGGTTTTATCAAACAGCCTATTTCTTGTTATATTATGATAGTGTATTTAATTTCTTATCTCTTATCTCTTATCATTTTAATGGCTAATTTTAACAAACTGCTTATTTCTTATTATTTTTACAGTTGCCTTTGCTGCCTATTTTATGTTGTTATTGTTTATGGTTGACCCTGCCACCTATCTCTTATTATGTTTCTTCTTCGTATCTCTTTTCATTCTAATCTTGTAAAGTGTGAACCTTAATACATTGTAGACAATTTTTGACACAATAAATTCTTGAGTCGATCTTGATTTATTGTAGACAATATAATAATTAGTACAATATATGCTTAAATCTATTTTACAAGCATGTATTAATGGTGTAAAAAGAGGTAAATATAATTCATGTATAAACAAGAGTGAGCTCAAATTAATACATTTTTCAATTGGAACCTTATTCATGTGAGGATTCCGATTGAGTGATAAAAAAATTAAATTTATCATTACTTATGCCAAGAGTGGATCCTCTAACCTTAACATTTATTTTTACTTTGAATACATTTCAATTTAATTTGAGTACATCAATTTTCTGTACACTTAACTTAATGTTCTCCTCACAAAATTAATATTTTGACAACTAGGTTAGAGTTATCTATTTGGGTTTAAATTAAAGTTTTTTTTTAATTGGCAATTCTCGTGAGATTGACCTTACATACTATTAAATCTGTACTCCAATATATTGGTGTGCTTGTGAATTTAATTAAAACAACAATAAAGGAGAAATGAGAAACTGTTTGATGACTCTAGAAGACAAAGCACAGAGAAAAAACAAAAAATTGTTCAATGACTTTAGAAAATGAAGAATAGATGAGAAAAAATTGATTCGACAAGCAATAGTTTCATCTTCTTGGATTGGCCTTGTTCAATTGATTCTTGTAAATTGCAGAGTTGCAATAGATGTTTGGATCTGCTAATTTAGAATTTAAAAGTTTCATCTTATTTTTGTCTTTGTAAAATTTGAAGAATTTCTGTAAATTTTTTTAAAAAAATTATTTCAATTTTGTATTTTTATAGTTTTTTTATTTTTAAAATTTATTTTAAATATTTTCACCAAATTTTTTTATTTTTATCGATATATATGATAAATAAATTTTTTAAGTAATATGTTGATTTTTTTTTGAAATATTTTGATAATTTCTACCAAAACAAGATGATGTTTAATTCCTCGGTGGTTGACAAACTAAATTATAATATAACCTGAGTTTGCCAAAGCCAAATTAACAACCTCATCATCTAGCCTTATCTTACCTTTATCTCTGCTTTTTATGTAAAATCCATAATTGCGTATCCTAATCCCAGCATCTTATTATTTAAGACCCAAAATAAGTGGGAGAGCTATTCATATGCTTTATATTTTAAGGTTGTGGTGCAATTCACTCGCTCATTCGGGAAAATTTTCACAATCACTTATGTTGTATGAATTTAAATCTCTTAAAATTTATTTAAAATGAGATTTCTTGTCTGTCACTCTTTTAGATGGGCTTATACTCATCCCTCTGTCAATTATGTCGTTCTGCTAATCTCTTTACTCAAAAGTCGCGCATATTATTGGCGTCCAAGGAAAAAAGTATTAGAGGAACACACATTTATTATTATTATTATTTATTAAAACAATAATTTAAAATCGTGGATAACGAAAAGATGCATTGAAAGTCTCACATTGAAGTTTCACATCATGTTCTTTCTTGTTTCCACTCAAATTTGGAAGGGATTGACTTTTATTTGACCCCAACTAAGATTTTTCTAAAGATTTTCTTCCATGGTTATTTTTTTCCCCTAACTTCCAACAGGGAAAGGAATATATTTTCATTACACGTCTTCTCTTTAGCCTCATTTTCGTTTCCCATGTTTCATGGTCTTAACCAAAGCAAACCTTCTAGTTTCTTTCTAAATTCTTATTGATATTCTACCTTTACTATTCTCGACCAACAATTTCAGAAACTAATTAATTAATAGTTGAAATAGGAAAATTTGGGGAGAAATCCCCTAAATTATCTATAAATAGTCTGGTTAAGTATTCACGAAGTGTTTGTGGTGAACGTATTTGACTTTATTATTTTACTGTTTGACTTGGCTGGGTGCTTTTTTTAGAATAAAAATCTATATTTTGGTTTGTGCCAATAGAATTCTATTATTCAGTAGTCAAGAGACTAATTCTTTAAAGAATTAAAGTTGCCAAAGTGAATATACTACTTTCAAATAAGTTTGTTCACTATAACATACTTAAAAAACTTAAAGTATCTATAACTTATGCCAACTTATGTTGATGAATAAAAATCTATATTAGTTTTCTTAAAGCATGACTAAATTTGGGTTAAACTTATATCAATAGCCATGAGTGAAAGAAAAATGCTATTTTAAAATGTTTGATATATATTTTTAATTATTTGTACTAAAACCACCTTTGTACTTAAAAAAAATGTAAATAATTTAAACTGATGTTAATATTTAATAATTTAAACTGATGTTAATATTTAATTATTTTCAAAGTGATGCTTAAAATATTAACCAAGATATAAGAGGCTAGTCAAAGACCTGTTTTAATAATCAAATACCTAGAACATTCTTAATTTTTTTTTTTTTTAACGTAGGATATTGCATGAGAAAGAAAAATGAAAATTCCAACTCACATGCATTAAAACCTTTGACATTGCACCTGAAGAGACAGAACACTTTTGGGCAATATTTGATTCTATTTTTTTTTTAAAAAAAATTATTCTATAAAATAAAATAAAAATATTTGATAATTTATTTTAAAATATAAATAAGAAGAAATTTGCTTAATAAAACTGCTTTGAGAACAAATTTTAAAAATAAATAAATAAAAAACTCGTTTGATATAAAATAATTTTTAAATTTTTTTTTATAATAACATTGATTTTATAAATAATACAAGAAGAATAAATAAGTAAAATTAAAAAAATATCATAAAATTTAATATAATATTGATAAGGCATCATAAAATAATTTGATTATAACTACAATTGTGCCATTAATAAAAACATATTATTATCTATCTATTAAGTGTTTGGAAAATAAAAATAATTATTTTTGTTTCTATTTTCTTAATTTTAGAACAATATTTTAAAAATAAGTTTTAAAAGCAAGTAAAAATAAACCTATCAAACAAGGTTTTTTGTTTTTATTTAAAAAAAAACAAAAAATAATTTTTAAAAATTGAAATCAAATATACACTTAATTTATTGCATATCATAAGTTCGATGATTATTTATACCCATTCAAACAATTGAGAGTGAAGACTAATATATTTTTCAAATTCAAACACAACTGAATCTCGTACAACAAATAAAATAAAAAAACAACTGAATCTATCATATATAATAAGTCAAATGTCATTTAGGCATTTAGTTATTGGCATCTAATTTCTAACTTAAATGAAAGCATATTTTATGCTAAAATCCAGAAAAGTTCTAAGTATTTTACACCCAAAAAATTGTCCATCTGAATGGACACTAAATCTATTTAATCATAAAATGCTTGCGGTGTCAAAGCTCCTATGATTATAGTATGCATTTGATAGTAAATGCTTTGCCAGCTTTCTTTCTGTTATTTCATCAGCATGCATATTACATACTCAAGTTGATGAGAATAATATGTTTAGAAAAAGCAAGCCTTTCATCTGCATTCTGATTCTACGACAGTACATATTAAACATGGATAACCTATCACCCTTTGCATTCGCTGAAGTGTGAAAACTGCTTCAGCAAAATCAGTTTCATCTGTACAAAGTAAATATTCAGCAACCGAGCAATTCCGAGGAGAAAATCTCACCTATTGGAAATGAAACAATTTGCCCATGTCACTTTAAGGAACTGTCTATCAATTATTATACAGTTGATCGCCATGGATTTCATTTGCTCTAACACTATTCACCTTTCTGCGACATCTAGAGTTTGTTGGTTAGTACTCTGCACAATTACTTAGATGGTAGCCATAATCATCTGGTGCTAAGAAACTCATCGAAGCTCTGAGAGTCCTGAAGTTATTTCTCAGCATCAAGATATGCCAAATTTCCAAAAGAAACAGGCGTTATTGTGTTATAAGAGTCAGAATTTTGTGCACAGGCGTCTACATCCCAAATTAAAGCATCATAACCATCATCCTCTTGAAAGTCACTTGCCATTTCTCACGTTGATTAGTGATTCAGTTTTCCCATTCTCACTGTTGGATTTGTTTACCTTGAACTTATCCAAGCGTGCTTTGCGGACAGCATGTTGGATTTGCCTTTCATGCTCCTTAAGCATTTCTTCAACATTTCCCCCTCGAGGGAGCAAGGGTCCTGAATAGTGGATGTTGCCATTTTTTGGAGCATAGGCCTGTGGTCATTAAAAAAAAATCAAGGTATTACTTGCTGCCTCCATAATCATATTTATATTAAATCACTAACTAAACAACAACAACTAAGCTTTTTCCTACTAAGTGGGGTCGGCTACATGGATCAAACGGCGCTATAGTGACCTATCATAGATGAGATCAATAGATAAGTTATTAACTATTAAATCATTTTTAATAGTTTCACTTATTGTTTTCTTTGGCCTCCCTCTACCTCTAATTATTGGACTATTCTCCATCCGATCAACTCTTCTCACTAGGACTTCTGCAAGTCTTCTCCACACATGGCCAAACCACCTTAAGCGAGTTTCAACCATCTTCTCCACAATAGGTGATATCCCAACTTGCTCTCTAATACACTCATTTCTAATCATATCTCTTCTGATGTGTCCACACATCTATCGCAACTTTCTCATCTCTGCAACGTTGAGTTTATCTTCATGTTGTCTTTTAACCGCCCAACATTTCGTACCATACAATATAGCAAGTCTTATAGCCGTACGGTAGAATTTTCCTTTAACTTTGAGCAGTACTTTTTTTATCACAAATGACACTCGAAACTTTCCTCCATTTCATCTATCCAGCTTGAATCCTGTGGTTTACGTCCTCCTTTACTTCACCGTCATTTTGTATAATGGATCCAAGATATTTAAAATTTGTAACTTGTTTTAATATATAGTCTCCAAGTTTCACGTCGACATTCGTATTTGTTCGTCTCTTACTAAAATTACATTCCATATATTCTGTTTTATTTCTACTTATCCGGAAACCGTGTGTTTCTAAAACTAGTCTCCATGACTCTAACTTCATATTTATTTCCTCTTTTGATTCACCAACTAAGACTATATCATCTGCAAAAATCATGTATTGAGGCCCCAACTCTTGTATATGTTCAGTAACTGCGTCCAAAATCAAGTTAAAAAGATACGGACTCAGAGAAGACCCTTGATGTAGTCCAATAGTTGTGAAAAAATTCTTTGTATCCCCATTTTGTGTTCTCACGCAAGTCCTTATCCCGTCGTACATATCTTGGATTGCTCGAATGTACGCAATACGTACTCCTTTCTTTTCTAAAGCCTTCCATAGGATCTCTCTTAACACTCTGTCATATGCCTTTTCCAGATCAATAAAAACCATGTGCAAATCTTTCCGTCTGCTTTGATACATTTCCATCAATCTCCGTAGGGGGGGCGCTAAATGAGGAATGAAAATTTGTAATGAATTGATATATGTATGTCTATATTTGTTGAATTTTTTCATTCCTCTTCTTTTCTCTTTCTCACCTCTTTTTGTTTCCCTAATAGGTCAATCTTCTCCTGTGTCTTAGGTCTGGTGGTACTTTAATTTATAGAGACAAACATATAAAAGGTGACCCAAGAAAGATAGAGCAATTGCACAAAAAATTGTTTATGAGTAATTTCTTTACCATGGCAGACTCCTTCAAAGAAGGATGGATGTCCTTCTTCTGTGAAGACTTGGGTCCATCTGGCAATTGGTTGGATTCACCATCAGATGGATGGCCATATCTAGTGTTAAAGCAATCCTCTTGCCACTGTGAATTCACACTAGCATCTCCACTCATATCAAGCTCTGAACCAGCTCCAACTGCAACTGAATTAGAAAACCTGGACAACTGTGCAGCATTACTGCGTAAGCAGGATCTCTGTTTTCCCAACTCAGCAGAATTTCTTGAACTGAAGACAATACCACGGCCCGTAAGAGCATCTCCCTCGTTCAAATTCATAATGCGAGAAGATTCATATGCATTTGGATGCGTTAACTGGCCAGAATGTGAGAAGGAGTTGAGTTCTCTTTCCCTAGGAGGTTCAATAGGAAAGCCAGAACCACTATCCTCATCAGGATTGTACTTCTCACTGATGCATTTAGGATTAGCCTGCCCTTGTCTCTTCTGGAGGAAGAGGGGAAGACAAGGAAAAATGTATCAGGCAATTACAATGAAGTTCCTGTGAACATGAGGTCCATTAACACTAAGTCTACGAAATGATTTACCTCTAATGATGCCCGCATCTCAGCATTACCATCAGGTGCTGGCACAGCTTTAGATTCTCTAGAACCCCTCCTAACTGATTCCTCTTCATGTCCTTTTTTACTTGCACCTTTTCGTCTATTTTAGAAAACAATGGTTAATATACGTAATTTGCATAGATAAAGAGAAGGAAGGGGAAATGAAATATATTTACAATAGCAAATCATACCAAAATCATCAACTTAAAAGAAGAAACAAAAAAAGAAAAGAAAAAATTCCCAACTGAATTACTTGAGAGATCTGAAAGTCAATATCTCCAAGAGAAGAAAATGTGCCTTTCTATCATTTTTCTGAAGCAAGTTCATATATTTTAGAATAACATATCAGTCCCCTTAAAGTGTTAGCTCACCAAATAACTAAAAAGAATTACCATAAAAACTTACAGTAGCGGCACACTTTTTTTTTTTTTGCAATTATTCCAGATCATGCTAAAATCCAATATGATGAAATTAAGTGAGAATTTCAGATATTAATTGATTCAGAAATGGAAGACCTTCTGGCTTCTTGTCGAAACTTGGCATCAAACTCCTTAGTCGGTGGGTACTTTGGCAAAGTTGATGGATCACAAGGAAGTGGCTTTGTGATGAAGAACTGGAAAAGAAACTGTTAGTAATTACAAAAAAAGAAATTTAAAAATATAAATTTAAAAAAAAACTCATGAAGTTGCGACATGGAAAATATAATGCTAGAATGTGACATAATTGTTAGACTCAGAGAGAACTTGTGCTTCAACTTTACTGAAAAGAGAACTTATAACTACCTCGCTCTGCAGTGCTAATGAAGCAGTTCCTCGATCCTCAGGTTCTATAGCAAGAAGGACCTCCAAAAGGCTTAGTGCCGATGAAGGAAAATCCTTAAATGTATCAGCAACAGCACGTTTGTAGGGATGTTGAGGTTTGAAAATTGTTGCATGTGATAGTTTTGACTTCTTCCAGTACTCTTCAGAAGGTGATCCACATAGTTTGAAGATTTTATGAAGTTGCTCGACCTAGAATAATAGATAACAAGATCTTATTACCTAGTTAAATCATAAAAAGTTTGATCAATTAAAAATACAATAATGAATAACAAAATAATAATGACAGAGTTGAAAAACGTATAATAATGGCCTTAAGTAACATTATAAGCATGCTTTAATTGGGACCATCTAAATTTAAGTATCTGACCCCTGAAAAAGAAAAATCAAGCAATCCTTCCTGCTTTTCCAGTGTCTAATAGATTCTAGCTTAACTTGTAAGCTCCTTTTCAGTCAATAGGATGGTTGCAGATAGCTCAAGCAGTTATAAATGTAAGCTTCTGGACTTTAGGCTACAAATGTGACAATTTTGATAAAGAATCAACTAGTCTTTTATTCTACTTTTACATCACTGACAGAATCTGTAAATTCCTCTTCCAATATTCATGATGCCAAGGTGAAAGAAGAGGACTTTACCTGCTTAAAACTTATTTTGCCTAAAGATGTTGCTCAGAATAATAGATGGTAAGGCCTCAGTATGGCCAATAAACTGTAGAATTAAAAAAGAAAACTACCTCTGTTCGTCCAGGCATTATTGGCTTTCCAGCAAACAACTCTGCAAGAATGCAACCAGCGCTCCACAGGTCCACAGCAACACCATAATCTGAAGATCCCAGTAGAAGTTCAGGTGGTCGGTACCACAAGGTTACCACACGACTTGTTAAAATCTGCCCCTTGGATGGCTGAAACAAAGTTGCTAGCCCAAAATCCCCAATCTTTAGATTGCCATTCTTGTCAATTAGAAGATTTGAACCCTTGATGTCTCGGTGCAGAACACCATGACTGTGGCAATGCTCAATACCGCGAAGCAGCTGTTGCATATAACATTTGATCTGCAGCATCACAAACACCATAAACCTCTTATTCAAACACAAGAAACAGAAGACATTGAATGAGGAAAAATCATTAAAATAGTTAACACATGACAAGATGACATGAAGTTGCTGAGGTGTAAACAGCAGGATGCAAACAATGACATTCATAAAAATCCTATTTTTGTTCTGTTTTCAGTTTCTAATTTTTCATCTTTTGAAATTAATAAATGCATTGGCTGCATGATATGGTAGCAAAGTGCGACATTCAAGGAAGAAAGAAATCAGGAGTTTTTGGGTGAGCTACTCATACAGAAAATAATACAAGTTGATGACATACTTAATTCCTGGAAGCAATTCAGATGAGCAACCCTTCGAAATTATAGTGAATATATCATCAAAAAGATTCATTACATATTGTACTAGTGTCCTACAGAAAATATTTGAGGTACTGGGGATTCTTCATAGATGATAACATAGGCAATACAGAAAACTGACAGACAATGACATATAAGATAAAATATCTTGATATCAATATATCTCACTATCAATATAGCATTGCTGTCATAGTGCAACTATTCAATTTAACAATGCAGGAAAGTTGCCATTTAGGCTTCAGCATAAGGACCTATTTGAATAGCAGAATTTATAGTTTATTAGAACTTATCTATCAAGTGCTTTTATTTTAAAAAAACAATGTTTGGATAAATTTAAATAAGTAACTTATTAATCTTCAAAAAGCTAATTTTAACTTATTTCATAAGTCAGTTTTTTAAACTTATTGAAAAAAACTTCTATGGAAACTCAAATTCACATGACCAAGAAGCTATTTTGCACTTTTACAAGTTAAAATTTTATTAAAATTATACCATTCACCTCTCTCCTTCCATCAAAACTATATCCAAATGTTTTAAAAAAAGTTATAAATTTGAAAAGCACTTTTTAAAGTATGTATCCAAACACTAAATAACTTAATTTAAAAGACCTTCTTCTATAAGTGTTTTTTACGTAAGGTTTTATTCTATAAGTACTTAAATAAATTATATACCCAAACTGAGCCTAAGTTTATAATATACAGTGCTTTTGACTTCTCATACTCAATTCAAGAGAGCTAAGTTTTTTTATAGAAACAGAAGTTTACCTCATCATTCTATTTCTAGCTTGATTTTTAATAGTATATCAGAGTCTGCTGTTATACAAATACAACTTTTAGATCTTACAAGGTCAATTATGCCTATAGTTAACTAATCTGGCTCATTAAGCAAGTGCATAAAGGAAAGTCAAAGTAAATCAATCTAAAAATTAAAATGTTTCCTTTAAATTGATTAGACCAAAAGGCAAATGTTATATAAAAGACATAAAGAGGTTCTTGTCTGGACAATGGACACATAATCAGAAGCTCAAATCAGTACCTGTGCTTCAGTGAACTTGATGCCAGGTATTGCTGCAAGCCCTGTAAGATCATGTTCCATATATTCAAAAACAAGATACAAGCTACCAGAGGCCCTTGAAGTAATGATGCCTTCAAGATTCATGACATTTTGATGATCAAGTCTTCGCAGAACAATAATTTCTCTTGCCATAAAACGAACACTTTCTGGATCCATAGTAGCAAATCGAACCTTTTTCAATGCAACAATTTTATTTGTTTCAAGATCACGGGCTCTGTAAACACTGCTGTAAGTTCCTTGCCCAATCTGCAGTATTACAGCAAACTCTATATGCTTATTTTAAGAAAAAGAGAGAAACCAAAAGGATAAAATTTTCCAAATAAAATTGACCAAGGGATATAAGGAAAAAGCATGTGTAGCAACTACCCTTTGTGGTTATTTGGTCCCTGTGTAAAACTCTTTATTGGTAGGACCTTCTTTACAATTCTTACTTTTTCTTTTAGTTGTCTTTTCTCTCCATACGTGGGGATCTCAAAGCAGTACTTAAGACATAAGGTATTCTTTAGAGGTGGGGGCGAGCTAAGATATTGTCCACGGAAACAAATGGGACTACTTCATACTTCAAGTATGGATAAAGATAAATTGCACCCCAACAATCAAAGCATACGAGCATAAAACAACAATTCAAGCCTGATATATTTTGCCTGAAATAAAATAATTAAAAATAAATAAATAAGTTGCACCATGCTTTGAAATTTTCAATGTTGATTGCTATTAGTTACACAATAATCAGAGCTTGGTGAACTGAATGTCTTCAATTAGCGTGTACAGATGTTTTTGGATCAAAGCTCTCTGTACATGTGAACAAGGGGGAAAAAGGTAATGGCGAAGATGCAAAAATAGCTATAGTGAATATTTTGATCCTTAAAAGATATAAAGTTTCTAAGTTTGGTCTCTCAAACTTTTATTTTCTCATTTAATCTTCAAAGTCTATCTCATCTTTAAAAAACATCTTCACATGAACCACATTAATAAATATTAACATATTTGCTTATCTAACCTAACTAAAAACTTATAGATAAGGTATCAACAATGATGCAGATTTGTAAAATATTAGCTATCAGTATTATCACGAGGTCATTTTTAAAGACGGATAGTCTTCGGATGATCAAAATAAGAAAGTTAGACTTTGGAGGACTAAATTAAAAAAAATAAGTATCTTACAAGGATCAAAATAGCAATTCAATTAAAAAATCAAGAGCAGATGCTGCCACATTTGATTGCTGATAATATGATTTCAAATATAAATCTGGGTTCAAACGATGAATCACTGGTCTATTTATCAAAAAATAAATACGAAAAAATAAAGAAAATAAATAAATCATTATCAAATTAACAACGCATGTATCAAATGCCTCAACTTACCTTCTCCAACTTCTCATATGATTCTGCTCTGCGAGGTATCCAACCATTAATGGCTTCCCCTGCAACTGCAGTAAGCCAATAAGGCCAGCCAGCAAGAACTTGCGCTCCTCTTTCCCCTTTAGTTACACTAAAAATCCTAGTCACCCTAGGTTGTCCTTCCCCTCCACTGCCAATTCCCATGTTTGAGCCCATCTGAACCTGTAGTTTAGCAGGCTTTCCAGTAGTTTCCCCACTCTTCTCCCCCTCATCTAATGAAATGGGAATGGAACCTGCAATTCCATGCCGAGACGGATTAGATAACAACCGTGCAGTAGCATCATTACGACCACCATCAGCTTCTATCTCGACTTTCTCTCCACTCAGGGAATTACTCAGATGTTTTGAGGTTTTATTTGCCTTCAAATCTTTGTCGTGGACATGGTTCTCAGCAACGTACTCATTTGATGATGTCCCTTTCGAGCATATACAGCCCATAACGCCAATTTACGGTTCCTAAAATTCCTCAAATACCAATTTTCAAATTCGTCACTTTCACATACATGAATACGCTATATCTCCGAGTTATACTCAAAGCAAATGAACTGAGCTCAGTTTCTGTCACTTCAGGGAAATGAGAGTTTCAGATCCCCAAATTAATAAACTACCTATTCTGAGAAATGTACAAGAATTCCGGTCTTAAAAGCAAAAAAAAAATTAATTGTGCTGTTTCCAATGAAGAAGAAAAGCAAGGAAATGAACACCCCAAATTTAAATTCAAAGCCAGAACCCAAATCTAAGAATCAAGAGCACCCCAATTTTATGGAAGGGATATAAACGGCAATTATTTTTAAGACTGGTTTAAGGGTGAACACTAGTTTAGACGAATCAAGTTGTGAGCAGTTGCAAAATCCAACCCAGAGTTGCCAAATGTGGGTCATGAAAATCTTGCTTTCATGGCTTGGAACGCTCGGAAATAGTTGGCCTCCATTTTTTTCTGCTATAAACATGTCACAGCCACTAACGAAGCGGGTACCAACTAAGCAAAGACAACTATCACAACAACAACAACAACAACAACATCTAAGTCTTTTCCCACTTAGGAAAGACAACTATCACAACCAATATAAAAATTGCACTTTTACCTTTCCCGATTTGGAATGTGAGCTGTAAAAGAGAAGAGCTGATATGGAAGTAGAGATCCTACGGAGAGAACCATGGAGGGACATATTCCAAAAAGAGAAAGAGAAAAAAAGCGAGAGATTTTCGGATCACGGTGACCCTACAAAACCGATGAGCCAGTGATTGTCCGGGTTAGGAGACAGTTCAAAAATTTATCTCCTAAATGAGAAAGAGATTGACCCGATAATGCTTGGTTTGAGAAACAGAGTGAAGTGTGCAGTGCAGTGAAGGAGAAGAGAAGAAGGGCATTACGTAGCAATGCAACCACACGTCTTTGAAGGGGTGGTGGGGAATGTAGGACGAAGAAGACATGCGCTTTCTCGTGGATGAAGAAGGAGGGAACGAAAACGAATACGAAATCGAAAGCGAAACAAAATATGGTTTTGATTGAGCTTAATCCAATTAAGGGAGAGAGATGGAAAAGTATTTACTATTTAGTCACCCGTGTATTTATTTTAATTAAAAATTTTATTTTAACTATTTAAATAGATACGTGATAGGATTTTAATGTCTGGCTTGTGCCGCTGTCCATGGACCAAATTCTTACTCGGACAGAGATTTGCTTAAACTTGGCGGAGTGGAGAGCAGAGCTTTTGCCACGAGTAAAAGAGTGGGACATGGGGACGTGGGATTGTAGGTCCCACGTCACTTTTAAGTTAAATTCGTTTCTACATGATATTGATATTTTAATATTGATAGTATTAAAATAGATATGATTATGAAGTTAATTATAAAATAATTTTATAAAGTTGTGAGTATGTGTTATAAGATAATTTTGTGTATGATATTGATATTTTAATATTGATAGTATTAAAATAATTTATCTTTATTTTAATTTAAATTTATAAAAATTAATTAACCATATTCAATAAAAAAGAACTAGTTTATTCAAAATATATATTGACAATATTATTAAATTATCGTCTGTGCATATTTTTGACTTAATAAAATGAAAAACTAAACTTGACAGTAAACATAAAAATGTGACAACCATAGCAACATCAAAGTATAAGATAATTTCTATATATAAATAAAATATAATTATTAAATGTCTATACATATCTAAAATTTATTTCATACTTATTTTTGTAGGAAGTTTGGCAGTTTGACATAGGTAATTTAATTGTAATTTGTGAGACATGCTACCTAAACAAAATTTCATTGAGAGATGTGTTAAGTTACAATAATCTAATATTTAATTAGATGGCACTAAAAATATATGCTGATAATGAAGAAAATAAGATAAAGGATAATTTTTTATTATTTATGTCATTATACATACATACATTTTAAATAAATACTTTATGTAAATGAAGGCCTTTTGGTATATAAAAAAAAGTATATATATTAAGTTGTAACATATGTTTTAATTTCAAAGTAGTGTTGTATAATAAAAGTAATACATAAAGGAGATAAGTGTATTTTACTCATACATACTTGATGTATATGAAAGCATTTTGGTAAAAAAAAGAAGGTATAAATTAAGTTGTAGTATATATTCTAATTTCAGAAAACGTATGTATATATTTTAAAAATAAATGGGAAAATCGTGTAATAAAAATAATACACAAAGGAGTAGAGTATATTTTACTCTTTTAATATAAAAAAAATATAATTATATCTAAGTAATATAAAGAAAATAATAAAAAATTGTAAAAAAAGTAAATAAATAATCCAGTAATTATATAGTTCAAAACTTCTTAAGAAATAATATAAATTTAAAATTTAGATTATGTCCTGAAATATTAAAATTAAATTATGTAAAATTTCTCTTGTAAATTTTGACTTTATTATTATTATTATTTTTGTATAAACATTGGAGAGTAAAAAGTTGATATAAAACTTTGTTCTTGGTTTTTAAACAAATTTAGATTCAAAGAATTAATATTGTATTATAAGGAACTTTTGATGTTATAATTGTATATAACTACAGAAGAAAATTTCCATGCATTTCATAATAAAACTAAATGATATTAATTTAATTTTTAATTTATATTAAAAATACATATATTTATAAAAATCAATATAAACAGTCATAAAGAATAGTTATAATTACAGTCATCACTACAAAAAAAAAAAGGTTTTCGCGACAGAATTTTAGTGATGGTTAAAAAAAATCGTCCCTAAAATATAAAATAACGACGATTTTCAAAATTGTGATTATTTAACGATGGTTATTAAAAAAATCGTCGCTAAATAAATTTAACGATGGTTTTTAAAAAAATGTCTCTATTTAGCAATGATTTTTTAAACAACCGTCGTTAAGTATTGTTAATTTTTTTTATTTTTTAAAATCGTCAACCTTTAGCGACGGTTTTCAAAAAACCGTCGCTAAAAATTTTATTTATGCTCCCATTTTAAATTTGTCAATTTTTAGCGATGATTTTTGAAAATCGTCGCTAAAAATGTTAATTCTTTGTGAAGAATACTTCTCTCTCATCTTCTCTATTTAAATATCAATTTTAATTTTAAAGTTCAGTCAATTTTTTATTGTTGAATTTTTCTTTTATGAATATTATTATTATTGGAGATAAAATTATAAGAATCTTAAAAAATATTAAAATAAATTGATAATATATAAATGAAAGGCAGAAAGTGTAGTATAATCTTTGTCCATGGTTAAATGATTGACTATTTGATTTCGTTCAAAAAAAAAGTATTTAACGACGGTTTTTAAACCGTCGTTAAAGTAAAAGATAGGTACAGCTAAAACAGTGCCATAAAAAAAAAATTTAACGACGGTTCCAAAACCGTCGTTAAATATGGTTGAACGACGGAGTATTTACGGTTTTCAAAACCGTCGTTAAATCATTGATTTTACGACAGTTTTTGTAATCGTTGTTAAAGCGACTAAAAAATCATCGTTAAATCATGTATTTCTTGTAATGTATGAATATATATTTTCATTATTATTGAATTCATTAAAAAGTTCAGCCTAAGTAGACAATTCCATTTTTTTTCTTTAATGTTTTCATTTGGAAAAATAAAATTTGATGATCTTATTTGAAATATTATTATATAGTTCAAATAAATTCCTATCTTTCATATTTTTTCTACTTTAGGATAACTTATTTATAGAAAATTGAATAAATTTCATATTAAAATTAAAAATTTTAAAATAAATAATTTTATTTTGTTTACAAATTTATCCATTTCATGAGAAAAATTAATAATCACCTTATCTATTATTTAAGAGATAATATTCAATAATATTTTAAAAATAATATAGTTTTAAAATTAAAAATTTTAAAAATTTAAAATTTTTTGATTACTTCAATTGGATTTAAAAAAAAAAAATATTAAGAAGAGTAATATAAGATTAGTCTTGTTCAAATTCAAAGAAAATGAGGTAAATAAGTGGCTAACGGAAATATAAAACTCAATTTTCTTAATTTAAATATTATTCTATGTTTAAATTCTCTTTCAATTTTGTATATTTATTCAGGATCATTTATTCATAAAATAATTGAAATAAATATTAAACTTTAAAAATTTGATTAAATTGTTTGTTTTGGAATATGAAAAATAATTATTTTTTGAACCTTATTTATGATATAATCATTAAAAACTAATAAGTTATATTTAGAAAGAAATTTTAAAAAATCTAATTGATTGAAAGAAAATTGCTGATAATATTTTAAAATCAAAGCCATAATCTTAAATAAAGAAACATAAAAGAATATTTTTTTTTTTTTGGGTATGCAGGCTGAAAAAGAAAATAAAGAAAACTCACTCGTAAAAACATGATTTCAACTCTCAGCGAAAAGAATCAAGCTGATCTTAGTAGGGGGCTCCCACTTGCTGAAACCAGTGGACATACTAGCATCAAACTTAGAGCATTCACGCATTGATTTCCTTCTCTAAGAATATGAGAGATCTTGAAGAAGAGACTTTGTCCAAGAAGAGTTCTGATATTAGAATTTAAATCTCCTAAGGGATGAGAGGACGCATCTGCATCCTAAATGAGTCGGATAGCTTTTAATAAACCCGTTTCTAATACAGCGCTCATCTCTGATTACACCACTTGCCAACACCTCTGCGGCCTGGGTTTCTTAGCGAGCTACCATCAGTGTTAACTTTCATGAAACCATTAGGATTTTTGCACCAACGGGCGAGCCTGGGAACTCTTCTACTAGCTCAATTGTTATGAGGAAGAAGTACGTGGCAACTCTCCGCCATGCAAGAGATTGGTTTGGAGACTTCGAAGCTATTTAGCTTATCATCTCCCAGGATCTTGTCATTTCGAAAAAGCCAACACCACCAACATAAACACATGAATAAAGCCTCACCCTTCTCCCCGGGACTGCCTTCAAGGACACAGTCCACACCTTTACAAAGCCAAGTTTGCACATATGAAGTAAAGAAGTTGTGCAAGTCGAAATTCCTTCAAAGTTCGAGGGAATCAATGCAATTTCACAAACAATGTAATGTCATTTCGACGACAGAGCTGCATCTCGGGGCAGGAGCTGCTCCTATTAGAGAAAATAGTTAGTTTGAAAAGAGTGTGTGTGTGTGTGTAAAATTTTAAAGTCCCACATTAAATTATTATAAAGGGTTTTAAGCCTTTATAAATTAATTATCACACCACATATTAAATAGACATTTGGAGGAGAGATAATAGAAATAAGGAAATAAATAAATAAATAAATATTTATATTTAAAAGATATGATTTTCGAAAAAGTCATAACTTATAGAAAAGCTACAACTTTTCAGAAAGATCATAACTCTATAGAAGAGACATGTATGTACAGAATTTTATTATAAATAAATGATCTGACAGAGTGAAAAATTAATCTAAAAAACGCATTCTTTAGGAGAGATTCCAGAAGTTGCTGTCTGTCAATCTCTGGGTGCTTGGGATACTCCTAGGGGTGATTTGCCATATACCCTGCAGCAAATGTAGTGGGGGCAAATATCACCTTAAGGACAGTGTGTTTACACACGTTTCTAGGCACAATTTCATCTTCAATCCAGTCTACTTTACTAACAGCTCCCACATTAACCTTGGCAACTTTTGAACAACTGGGTTGGGTGGGCATCATTTTGATCAAGCCAAAGGAAGAACCTCACTTTCTCAGGAACATTTAGCTTCCATTCCAACTCCAAGAAAGTATATGGCAAAACTTGAGAAATAGAGTTCATCAGAAGAAAACCATAACTAGAACTAGGTGATTACATACCTGAGGAATCTTTGCTCCACATAAGGGTGTCATTAACGCTGTCATAGGAAGGTCGAGGGATGCTATTGATACTCAAGGAGACATTGCTTGGGATAAGGGTATTGACCCTATTCCAGCAACGTTCTGCTATGCAATCCCTCACCTTAAGAACTTCAAAGGTCTGCTCAAGAGGGTCAGGAAACCCCCTAAGAGGATGGTCACTACCCCAAATGTCAAACCAGAAGTAAACTTCATGACCTAAACTAATGCAATAGCTAAACCCCTTCTCTAACAAGCTCACCGCCTTGAGAACGCCCTTCCAAAGGTAAATATGAGTCATAGAGACTATACACCTGAAGTTGTGTTTGCCTTTCATACAATGGTGATTAAAGATGTCCACCCCGATTTTCCCATCACCTCTAATAATATGCTAAACATTTTACCAAGTAGAGCCACATTATTGAGTCTGAAAGTCTGAATGCCAAGACCCCCAAGCCTCTTGGGCAGTATGACCTTTTTCCACTTAACCCAAGTGCAAATTGTGCCCTGTACCACTGTTATCCCAGAGAAAATGCCTATCAATCTTATCAATCTCATTGCAAATGTATTGAGAATGCCATATGAACAACATAATATACAGAGAATCCTTTCTTTTCTATTCACCTTTTTATTAATGAGAAAAGACAATTTCTACATACAGAGAACCAGATAGAGAAAAGGGGATCTTCTGTAATAACCCCAAAATAAAGGAAAAAGAAAAAGAAAAAAAGGAAAACCCTAAATAAATGAAACAAATATTAAATTAAAGAAAATTTTGAATAAAAGTGAGAATTATGGAAATAGAGATAAGTACCATTGGAAATATGCTTAATTATTATATTTTTTGAGAAATTGTGAAGCTAAAAAGAAGATTTAAGTTTTTAGGCCAAAATGTAATTTCCTAAAAGTTTAGAGGTCAAAATGTAAATAAAAAAATTGTAAGGACATTCCTCAACAATTAAAATTTTGCTAATAGGTCCCTCATAGGATTTTAAGAGAAATCAGATGCAGAATTTGGCGTGAAGTTCTACACACTCTCTCTATCTCCCAAAATTCACTTTCTCTTTCTAAAAATCCTAAAACTTCTCTCTAGATTTATAGCACTACTGGACCTCGGATTTCAACACCATCACCACCTACAAATTCAGAACGACAAGGACTACAATTCTATCTGATTAGTTTCTGGAAATTTAGTCAAAAATCTGCCAAAAAGTGGAAGATAAACCCTAAGAAGGTAAGTTCTACATCTCCTACTTAGAGTCTTTAAATTGAAAATCTGAAACCATAAATAGATTCAGGAATTAGAAAAACCTTAGGATATGCATGAAATTTCGCTACCATCTGACAACTTTTGTATGTCGTGAACAGTAAATTCGATTGTCGTGAATAGTAATTTTCGGTTGTAAACAGTATTTTCGCGTGGTGAATAGCAAATCATAGTTGACCAACGTTGACTAAGCTCTTAGAGGTCAAATTTCGCGATTTTATAGTCATTTCCTAGGTTTTTAGACCCTCCGATCTCATTTTGGAAGTCCATTTGATCAGATTTGTCTTGAAAAAAATACGTTTTGAGGTTATCCAACTTGGAATACTAGATTTGTGAGTAGATAATTCTTTCTATGACTTACCATATGCTCTTCTTGAAAATGAATTTTTTAATTCATTGAATATGTGATTTTAAATGTATTTCTCATCATGTGGTAAAAGAAATATATTATGCACTTCGTATTGATTTATAAAGCTATACGACTGTCTTGAAAAAGGGCATGTATATGTGATAAACCATGACTGAAAAATTTATGACAGATGAACTGTACTGAGATTAAAAGTCTATATTATACTAAAAACTCTATATTGGATGATATGGTATATGATTAAATGATAATTTCTATGGAGAAATCCTATTGAAAACATTGTTTACTAACAACAGGTGATGTTAGCACTGGTGCACCTTGATACCTCAGCTAGTAGGGGTGGTGCTAACCTCGTGTGATGGTCAACACACGAGATATAACATGTGATGAAGAGCGGGATGCCTCATATATGGGCGAGATACCAACTATATGATATATGACTTGCCTCCCTTGCTGTGTGCTTAGGAAATACCTATATTAGAGTCCTTTCGCGTGTTTTCTTGAATAGTGGTAGGGCAAGCTTTAGCAGGATGCTGAGTTTAAGCAAATCTTACACCACCAAAGTACGGAAAGGCCTAAACTATGATATGGAATCCTCCTAATGTTTTTAGGAGAAATATTTTGATGCATAACATTATTTGATTAATGATCATACAATATTGCATATGATTTTGAATATCTTAATTTGATTTGAACTGAGAACATTTGAGATGCGGGTACCATATGGATGTACCTCTGAACTGTAATATTCTATGTAATAAATTTTAATATATGTGTCCATTCATATGTTAACCTAAGAGGTCATAGAAGGTTTTATCTGCTTACTGAGTTGTCAAATTCACTACTCGATATTTACATTTTCTTTTAGATAAGGTTACAGAGTTTGGACCTACAGCTATGTGATCAACTAGGAGTCATATTCTCTAGATGATTTTATGTTGCTTTCAAGGCTCACAGTGTTAAAACATTATGTATTTCTAATCTAGAGTATGCTCTGAACACCACAAGCAAAATCCCTGCTTCTACTATAAAATTGATATGTGTAGACTTGGCAGGTATATTTGGCTATACTGAAAATTTATGAACGTATATTTTACTCCTATTATGTGATATATTTGAAGTATGTATGCAATAAATAAGGGTAAATTTATCTGCTATGCATGACAATCACGTACCCTTTAATTAGGGGCATGACAAATTGGTATCAGAACAATAGGTTTCCCTGTGACTAACAAAGAAAAGGATTCTTTAGTAGGATCTTTAGTATGGATATGAGCTAAACATATTTATACTTCAAGTGCTGCTGAGGGATTCTATAGGGTTTCACTTTCCTTTCTATTCCAAGTTTGTTAAAGTTCCTAGCATAAGACTGATTCAATATTATAGTATTTTAAAAATGTGTTTTGTTTTGTATAGTCAATGATGTCGCCAATAACTAGAGCAGTTGCTAGAGAAACTGTAGATCGTGCACCCTCTGCAGAAGAGTCTACACAATCTATGATTTTAGTATAAAGAAGCCGTGGTGGAGGCCGACCTAGAGGCAGAGTCAGAGGGCGTGCACGTGGTATGAGAACCCCAAGATATGATGAATAGGTTCATATATCTAATAGAGTCCCTGAGGAGAGAGTAGAACCCCCTTAGGAGCCACATGATAAAACATTTGATATGATGGCTATCATACATAAAAACTTAGAGATATTGGTTGGATTTATAGTGAAATAGGGCAGGAGGGATGACCAACTACCAAAAAATGCTCTTGAAGCGCAAGAATTAGAAAGACCAGTTGAATAAGAGGGTAAGTTTACAGGGATTAAGGTGATGTTACCGCATTTCCTTAAACTGAAACCCCCGACTTTTTGGGTCAGATATTCAAGAGGACCCTTCAGATATTTATTGATGCTGTAGAACAAATTCTCAGAGCTTTAGGGTGTTCCATTAGAAGATCTGTTGAACTAGTATCCTTTCAACTACCCGATATGGCTCAAGTTTGGATTGAGAATCTGGTACAAGGAAGAGCAGTTACTTTACCACCAATGGAATTGGATGAATTTAAGAAATCATTTATAAATCATTTCCTACCATTGAGTGAAAGAGATAAGAGGGCCAGAGAATTTGAAGAATTAAGTCAGACACCGAATATGACAGTTTCTGAATATGACATCCGTTTTACTCGGTTGTTTAGATATGCACTATATCTGGTTCTTAATGAAAATGATAGAATTAAGAAATTTGTTTTGGGATTGATACGTCCATTGTTTAAATCGGTGGTTCCCCAAATGAACTATTTCTCAACTTATTCAGCGGTTGTAGATTATGCTAGAATGATGGAAACACGAGAGCTATCAGACATAAAAGGTCTAAAAAGAAGAAAAAGTGATCGAGATAGTAATATTTAGGCTAGTTATAATCCTAATGTAAGATGACCCATATTTCAGAATCCACAGCGTTTGATTCAAGCAAGATCTACTAGCTCCAACTAGGCATCAATCAATATTAATAAGCAAAGAATGATACAAAGAGATATAAGACTCATTAGTCAACAGAATTCAAGATTGATTCCATTGTGTCTAATTTGTGGTAGGCCTCATACTAGACAGTGTTGCAGAGAAACTGGTGTATGTTATAAGTGTGGACAAGTAGGTCATTTGATGAAGAATTGTCCACAATTACAAAATGTGAGTCAAACATTAGTACAACCAACTTCACCCCCTGTATTTGTACCAGCACGACTAGTTAGAGCAGCTTCAGGTCAAGCAAGTAGTGGTGGTACTGGTAGAGAATCAGGAAACTGAGGCTAAGAATAAGCTCGAGTTTTTGCCTTAACACGACAGTATGCTCAGGCCTCAAATGTATTGATGATAGGTATATTATTAATGTGTTCCCATAGAGCATATATGCTATTTGATCTTGGTTCTACTCCTTCTTATATAGCACTATGCTTTGCTAAAAAATTAAGTAGAGATCTTACTAGTTTACATTATTCTTTTATGGTTTCTACTCCATTGGGAGAATTTTTACTGGTAAATCATGTGTAGAAATCGTGTGAGATTTTGATAGAAGATGAGAAGACTCTTGTGGATTGATAGTTTTAGTTATGGTAGACTTTGATGTTATACTGAGAATGGATTGATTATCATCATACCATGCCATTTTAGATTGTCACTTTAAGGTGATTAAGTTTAATATTCCCATAGAATCTTCCTTCTTGATACAAGGAGATTATAGTGAAGTACCCACTCTGCTCTAACAGCTCATAAGCTATTGCAAAAAAGATACCGGGGGTATTTAGTAGTGGTCAAAGATGTTGACATAAAATACCGCAATATAGAGTAGGTTCCAGTGGTTAGAGAATTCATTGATGTATTTTTTGAAGAATTGCTAGAGTTACCCACAGAATGAGAAATTGAGTTTGGTATTGACTTACTTCTTAGAACCCAACTAGTGTTTATACCCCCATATAGAATGTTACCAACTGAGCTCAAGGAACTGAAAATCAGTTACAAGACTTATTGGATAAGAGATTTATACGCCCTAGTACTTCTCATTGGGGTGCTCTAGTCCTATTTGTGAAAAAGAAAGATGGATCGTTACAGCTGTGCATTGATTACAGACAGTTGAATAAGGTGACAGTACGTAATAAGTATCCATTACCTCATATAGATGATTTGTTTGACCAGTTACAGGGTGTTCAATGTTTTTCGAAAATTAATTTGAGATCTGGGTATCATCAATTGAGAATAAGAGAGGAGGATATTCTGAAAACTACTTTCAGGACTCTATATAGGCACTATGAGTTTTTAGTAACGCCATTTGGTTTAACAATTGCTCCAGTTGCATTCATGAATTTGATGAATAGAGTATTTAAACCTTTCTTGGATCAGTTTGTTATTGTATTTATAGATGATGTTCTGGTGTATTCAAGGAGTTCAGAGGAGCATGAGCTGCATTTAATAATAACTTTGCAAACCCTAAGAGAACACTAGTTGTATGTTAAGTTTTCAAAATGTGAATTTTGACTTAGTAGTATTACCTTCTTAGGGCATGTGATTACTAATGATGGTATTCAAGTTGATCCTAAAAAGGTAGAAGTGATTCAGTAATGGCCACGCTCTACCACAATTACAGAGATTTGTAGTTTTCTTAGTTTAGCAAGCTATTACTGTAGATTTGTTAAAGATTTTTCAAAAATAGCTGCTCTTTTGATGAAATTGACAAGGAAGGGAATAAAGTTTGACTGGTCAGATGAATGTGAGAAGAGTTTCAGAAACTTAAGGAATGTTTGACTACGACGCTAGTATTGACTATATCTTCAGGTACCGGAGGATACATGGTATACTGCGATGCATCAAGAATTGAATTAGGGTGTGTATTGATGCAACATGGTTGAGTCATTGCATATGCATCCAAACAGCTTAAGCCACATGAGCAAAATTATTTGACTCATGATTTAGAAATGGCAGTAGTGGTTTTTGTTCTCAAAATTTGGAGGTATTATCTATGGTGAGACATGCAAAATCTATACAGATCATAAAAGCCTCAAATACATTTTTCAACAAAAAATCTTAACTTAAGACAAATGTGATGGATGGAATTGTTTAAATATTATGATTGTACAATATTGTATCATCCAAGTAAGGCCAATGTAGTGGCTAATGCATTAAGTAAGAAGTCTATGAGTAGTTTGGCTCATATTGTAACAGCTCCATTTATGTAACAATTTTTTTTATTTAACATCATGAAGTTATTACCTCATCTTAACTCACAATAACATTTATTTAATTATACAATACTAAGTTTACACTCACATCATTAATATAAACATTTGTACAAGACATACATGTACATATACATGTACATATAAGCCCTAATCATCCACATAGACTATTTCCGGGGCCACTGGTGCGGGTGGCGGCACCTCCGCCGGAATCTCAATCACTTCAACAACTGATATGTCCGCAATAATAGGTATTTGCCCAAGATAGGGCACCTCGATCATACGTACGGTAATAACAAGTCTCATTGAAAACAACTGCATAGTTAATTTTTTGAACATGATATGGAAATATAGTGAGAATTAAATCCCAGTATGTTCAACAATAATTCATCATCAATATAGTTCATCACGTTATGTTCAGCTGTATAAACTACATAAAATATCTTTAGGTCACATGAATGCACTTTATCATGCACATGAAAATTGTACAGTTATGACATGTATGGCATGAATAACTATTTTTCGAATTTCATATGATGGCTATCAACTTATTCTTCCTTCCAGCTACCCCGGTCAGGGTGAGTATTCTCTACTTTTCGGTACGGGCTTATCTCGCTCTGTCTGACATGGCACACTTTCTCTTTTTTTTCTCATGAATATAATCATAACCGTTGGTAGGGCGTCCCCTACTGGTGAACCACACGAATTGCCATGTGACCGTGCTCATTTCTTTTCTTTTCATATTAATAGCCGAAAATATGATTCCAATAACAAGTATGTTCATTATATTCTCATGCCATAATTTATCAAAACATAATCATTCTCAAAATTCATTGGTAAACTAAAATTATGCCATGAATATAATCATTTTCTAATTTTTACTTTATAAAATATGTCCATTTCAAAATTCCACACTAATACCTCGATAACTGGATAGTAATTGTAGTCTGTAAACAGCGCACCAGGAAAGTTTCCAGGAAAGAGAGGTGGGTCACTAATGGACACACTTAAGTACTAAGTCTTTCCTTGCCAGAGCTTTCCTTAGACATGCACTTTTCACAAATCACAATTTTTTTTTCCAGTAACTAGAATAATTCTTTTCTGATGTGGAAATACTGCAACCACGGAGCATACTAAGATTTTTCAAATAAAACCGGCACATTCAAAACTTCTTGAAAATTTTATATGAGTACTAGGGTAAATTCCATGTTAAAAATTACACACTTAAAATAGTAGTAAGTTCATGCAATGGCAATAGCTAAGGCATACACTAGGCATTTAGTATTTTCATTATAAAATTCCTCTTCTTTCTTGAATATTATTTTCATCTTTTCATTTTCTTTATGTCTAGGCATTTAGTCATTTTATTTTTACTTATATCATTTCCAACACATGTTCTTACAAATTTTATAGAGCATTTTTCCTCAAATTGATTTCTATTATTACCCTATAGTTTAAAAAATTCATCTAGGGTAGAAAAAATATTGAAAATAAGTTTTACTAACTTTTAACACAGCCTTTGCTTACAAATCAGAGCATAACTCTCTCATTTTAACTCCAATTAAGATGATCTTAGTGTCTATAAAAAGATAAGACAATTATCTAAAACTATTATGTTAATCATATCAACAAAATAGTAAGATATCGTGGTGTTATTACTCTTTTAAATTTAGTATTATTTCTTCTTGTGTAGGTTATGACCTTTACTGACTAATTAGACCATATCTCTCAAATTTGAACTCCAAATTGAGTTATTCCAGTTGGTAAAAATCCATGAGCCATATATCTATAATTTTTATGTTGGCGCGCTATTTTAATTCCCTACAGAATATTCTCAGAAATTCAAAAACTAAAGCTTTAATAACATACTCTTCCCTAAATAAACATTTTCTGACCTCTGCGTACTAATCGGATCATATCTACCTCATATGAACTCCAAATTGCATAATTCTAGTGGCTAAATTTCCATGAGACATAGAGCTATAACTTTCATGTTAACCATTTATTTTAATTCCTTACCGATTTTTCCCAGAATCTTAAAAATAGAAGCTAAAAGTTTTACCACCCATAGCCATACCTATGCAGAACTATCTAAACCAGCCTAAGTATTCAAACATACATCACATGCAAGATCAATATGTAACATGATGAAGCAACATTCATGATCAATAATCAAAGTGCTAAGATCAAAATCTCATATAAATATTACAAATTTCAAAACTTTTCTTCAAAAAGAAATATTGTTAAACTTACTTGGAACACTTAGTCCCCTAGACTTCTCCTTCCTCTTTCTTCCTTTCTTCCTCTCTTTTCCTCACTCTACCTTGCTTCTATTTTTCCTCTCCCTCACTTGGACGAAATTATAATGTTGTAAGGGTGGGTTTTCTTATATAGACCACCAAATAATTCACCTTTCATTATCATGGGTCTACCTTATCACAATTAAGATACACTTTGTTGAATTTTTGGAAAACAAACAACTTATGTTCTTGTCTTCCTCTTCCTTAGTCAAGATATGCATAGGAAAATGAGATTTGTATTTTGAAAATTATGATGATATGTTCTTAAGATAAGGGACAATGTCCCTTTGGTTTAGGGATTTATTTCCATTTTCTTTTGTCTTAAACAAGTATGATAGGTTTGCCTTTTTAGGTGGCAAATTTCTAGCCCTTGAATCTCCATTATTTGGTTGATATTATTTGTGTGGGATAGGAAAGTTTTGTCCTAATGCCATGTATTTTCATACCACTTGCTAAAATTGTGAGTGTAGGATATAGATGTTTTTGTCCTAAAGCCTTGTATTATTATGCCACTTGCCTAAATGATGAATGTAGAATCACACCACTTGCTAAATTTTTGTCTTAATGCCATGTAACCTAATCTTTATTATTATTATTATTATATCATCATCTAATTTATTTTATTTTATTTTTCCTCTTGGATTTGGGCTTATTTCTACCCATTATGGGCTTATTCCTACCCATTTTCTTTGCTTTGGATAAAATTCTACCTTTCTTGGAGGGCTTGGTCACATTTTCATAATTTTTGGGCTATTGGTCCAATTACTATATCCTAGTCCAAGTCTATGTTTTATTTCTTGCTTAGGTTATCCAATGGCTTGCTAGAAACTTATGTGAAGTGGAAAAACTCTATATGAAGTGTCCATAGGTAAAAGCCCAATGTATGGGTAAAGATTTTAAACTTAGTAACTCTAGTTCTTGAATTAGAAAAAATTACCCTAATTCAATGTTCTTGAAATTTTAAGACCTTTACTTGTTTCTAAAAATGTATCTTCCTTATCCAAGAATTTTGCATCTCTTTAGTATGTTATTTCTAATTTCTTTCCTATTATATTTTCCTTCTTTATTTGTTCTCTTAATGTTAGAAACATTTTCTATGCATATACATAAGGTGAAGAATTTCTAAGGACTATATTTCCTTAGATATCTAAAATATTGTCTAATAAAATTTATTTCCTTATTAAATTTTTTTATGTACCTTTATCAATAAAAGAAACGAAATTAGGGATGTTACACATATCATAGTGGTAAAAAGGCCATTGGTTAAAGAAATGCATAAGTTGAAAATTCATGGGGTAGTATTTGAAGTAAAGGAGCATAGGATACTATTGGCCCATATACAGTTTCAATCATCTTTGGTTGAACAGGTAAAAAAGATACAAGAAAAGGAAGCCTCTTTATGCAAGAAAATTGAAGAGGTGAAGAATGACAGTGATGTTGAATTTATTGTAGATTTTGAAGGAATTTTGAGATTGGAAAGCGGTTGTGTGTACCTAATAAAGAAGAACTCAAGAAAGAGATTTTAGAGAAAGCTCATAGATCCAAATATACTATTCATCTTGGGGTAACTAAAATGTATCAATATATACAAGAAATATATTGGTGGGATGGAATGAAGAAGGATATAGCTGATTATGTTTCTCAGTGTTTAACATGTCAATAAGTAAAAGCAGAACATTAAAGACCTGTAGGATTACATCAGTAGATAGAGATACCTGAATAAAAATAGAAAAAAATAATTATAGATTTTGTTATAGGACTACCGCAGACACCAAAAGGATTTGATTCAATATAGATGATCATTGATAGGTTGACGAGATTAGCATATTTTCTACTAGTGAAAACCACATATAACGTAGCTCAGTATGCAAATTTGTATTTGAATGAGATAGTGAGGTTTCATGGAGTGTCAATATCGATTATTTCTTATCGAGGACCATAGTTCATAACCCATTTTTGGAGATCCTTCCAAGAAGCTTTGAGCACGAAGTTAAATCTTAGTACTGCTTTCCATCCTCAAACATATGGACAGTTTGAGCAAACCATCCAAATATTGGAAGACATACTTCGGGCATGTGTGCTAGACTTTCAAATAGTTGGGAAATATTCTTGCCTCTAGCTAAATTTGCTTATAACAACAGCTACCAAGCCAGTATACAAATGACTCCTTTTGAAGCATTATATGGTAGACGTTGTCGTTCTCCGATCGGATGGTTTGATATGGGTAAAGTTAAGATTTTAGGGCCTGATTTCGTACAAGATGCATTCGACAAGGTAAAGTTGATTAAGGAAAGGTTATTAGTAGCCCAGAGTAGACAGAAAGCTTATGTTGATAATAGACGTCGAGTATTAGAATTTTTCGTTGGTGAACATGTCTTCTTGAAGATATCTCCTATGAAATAAGTAGTAAGATTTGGGAAGAAAAGAAGGTTAAGTCCACAGTACATAGGACCATATGAAATTCTTGATAGGATTAGTCCAGTAGCTTATTGTTTGGCTTTGCCACCTGCATTGAGTATAATGCCCATATAATCTTTCATGTGTTTATGCTACGGAAATACTTACCAAATTCTACACATGTTATACAATGCCCACAGATTTAATTACAGAAAGACTTAACTTATGAGGAACAACCAGTAGCGAAAGTGAACAGACAATTGAAGAAATTGTTTTCAAAAGAAATACCTACAATGAAAGTGATGTGGCAAAATCACTCTTCAGAGGAGGCTACTTGGGAAAGAGAGGATGATATGTGTGCCAAATAACCACATCTTTTTGAATCATGAGGTTAGTTTTATTTGTAAATATGGAGATGAAATTCGGGGACCAAATTTCTTAAAGGGGGGAAGAATGTAATAACTCCAAAATAAAGGGAAAAAAAGAAAAGAAAAAGAAAAAGAAAAACCCTAAATAAATGAAAAAAATCTTAAATTAAAGAAAATTTTGAATGAAAGTGAGGATTATGGAAATGGAGATAAGTACCATTTGAAATGTGCTTAATTATTATATTGTTTGAGAAGTTGTGAAGTTAAAATGAAGATTTAAGTTTTGAGGCCAAAATGTAATTTCCTAAAAGTTTAGGGGTCAAAATGTAAATAACAAAAATTGCAAGGACATCCCTCAATAATTGGAATTTTGCTAATAGGTCCCTCATAAGATTTTAAGAGAAACCAGATGCAGAATTTGGCGTGAAGTTCTGCATTTTCTCTCTCTCTTTCTCTCTCTCCCAAAATTCACTTTCTCTTTCTAAAAATCTTAAAACTTCTCTCTAGATTTCTAACATTTCTGAACCTCGGATTTCAACACCATCACCGCCTACAAATTCAAAACGACGAGGACTACAATTCTATTTGATTCATTTTTGGAAATTTGGCCAAAAAATTGCCAAAAAGTGGAGGAGAAACTCTAAGATGGTAAATTTTACATCTCCTACTTAGAGCCTTAAATTAAAAATCTGAAGCCATAGATAGATTCAGGAGTTGGAAAAACCTTAGGATATAAAATTTCGCTGCCATCTGACAACTTTTGTATGTTGTGAACAGTAAATCCAATCGTCGTGAATAGTAATTTCTAGTAATGAATAGTATTTTTCTCGTGGTGAACAGTAACTCATAGTTGACCAGCGTTGACTAAACTCTTAGAGACCAAGTTTCGTGATTCTGGAGTCATTTCCTAGTTTTTTGGACCCTCCGGTCTCATTTTGGAGGTCCATTTAATCATATTTGACTTGAAAAAAAATACGTTTTGGGGCTATCCAACTTGGAATACTAGTTTTGTGAGTAGATAATTCTTTCTATAACTTACCCCATGCTCTTCTTGAACTTTAAATATATAATTAATTATATTTACAAGTTATTTATACTTTTATATGTCTCTGAAATAAATTAAATTATTTGAATTATTTACAATCTGGTATATAGTTCAAGAAGAGTATACATTTGAAAATAGATTTTTGAATTCATTGAATATGTGATTTTAAATGTATTCCTCATTATATGGTAAAGAAAATATATTATGCACTTCGTATTGATTTATAAAACTATATGATTGCCTTGAAAAAGGGCATGTATATGTGATAAACCCTGATTGAAAAATTTATGACAGATGAATTGTACTGAGATTGAAAGCCTGTATTATACTAAAAACTCTATATTGGAAGATATGGTATATGAGTAAATGATAATTTATGTGGAAGAATCCTATTGAAAATATTGTTTGAGAACAACAGGTGATGTTAACCCTGGTGCACCTTGATACCTCAGCTAGTAGGGGTGGTGCTAGTCTCGTGTGACAGCCAGTACACGGGATATGATATGTGATGGAGAACAGAATGCCTTCTATCTGGGCGAGATGCCGACTATATGATATGTGACTTGCCTCCCTTGCTGTGTGCTTGGAAAATATCCATATTAGAGTCATTTTGTGTGTCCTCTTGAATAGTGGTAGGACAAATCTCAGTAGGATGCTGAGTTTAGGCAAATCCTACACCACTAAAGTACGGAAAGGCCTGAACTCTGATATGGTAGTTTTAATATGGGATCCTCCAAATATTTTTATGAGAAATATTTTGATACATAACATTATTTGATTAATGATCATACAATATTGCATATGATTTTGAATATTTGAATATGATTTGAATTGAAAACATTTGAGATGCGGGTTCCATATGGATGTACCTCTGAATTGTAAAATTCTATGTGATAAATTTTAATATATGTGTACATCCATATGTTGACCTAAGTGGTTATAGAAGGTTTTATCTGTTCACTGAGTTGTCAAACTCATTACTCAATATTTACATTTTTTTTCAGAGAAGGTTACAGAGTTTGGACCTGCAGCTACGTGATCAACTAGGAGTCATATTCTCTTGGTGAGCTTACATTGCTTCCAAGGCTCATTGTTTTAAAACATTATGTATTTGTAATCTAGAATATGTTCTGAATGTCACAGGCAGAATCCTTGCTTCTGCTATAAAATTGATATGTGTAGACTTAACATGTATATTTGGCTATACTGGAAACTTGTGAACGTATGTTTTACTTCTATTATGTGATATATTTGAAGCATGTATGTAATAAATAAAGGAAAAGTTATCTGCTATTCGTGACAATTGCGTACCCTTTAGTTGGGGGCGTGACATCTTCTTACCTAAAAGTCCTAGTGGGATTAAAATTAACCATTTACAACCATTCCAAAGGATACACAAAGAAATCACACGACGAATAATAAGATTGACTAACCTCTAATGAAAAACAAAATCAATAAGAGTGATCAATCTACCCTCTTATAAGCCTTCTCCAAATCAATTTTATATGCAACAACACCTTTTTTGCCATGAGACTTATGGATGTAGTTTACCATCTCCTAAAAGACCAAAATGTTATCTGATGGCCCTCTGAATGAAACTACTTAGAAGAAGACTAACAATATCATTAAGCACAGGCTTAATTATATGGTTAACAATAACATTATAAATAATGTTAAACATGCTGATAGGCCATAACTGAGAAATTTTGGTAGATTATCCTCCTTAGGAATGAGCACAATAAGAGTCATATAATTTGGTATCAAAACTACTCGAATCAAAGGCTTGTTTCACTCCACCACCGTGGGACCTATAATGTCCCAGTACTGCTTATAAAAGAAATGCTGAGAGAGCCATCAAGTCCATGAGATTTAAAAGCCTTCATATACTCAATTGCATCTCACACCTCTTTTTTATTCACTTCTCTTATCATCAGGTTAGTGTCATGCGCATAGATAAAATGGCATTGATCCAAAATAATAATGTTCCGAGTACCAACACTCTTTTACCGAAATAAAGCTTGAAAGTAACTAGAAGCCTCCTTTTTGAGAGCATTAGCATCAATTAACCATTCTCCTTTAAGAGCCTTTCTAGTTCATTACACTTTCTTCTCACAATTGTTTGGGCATGGAAGAATCTTGTGTTTCTATCCACAAATTTGGCTCATAGTTCTCTAGATTTATGAAACCATAGTATTTCTTCTTGAGCAAAGTATCCTTTAACTCCTTCATCAATTGCATCTCCAGTATAGAGAGATTATGACTCCAACCATAACTAAGAGCTTTTTGAATACCTGCTAAACATGCGCTAAAGATTTGCAAAAATAATGAATTGTATATTTTCATTGAAGGCAAAGATACAAACTTATACAAGTTTGATACAAAGAGATCCTTATCTAATCCCTATAATCATGCAATATCATCTTAACCTAATTCCTATAATCATGCAAAGTAATTTACAAAATAGGAAACAAACTATATCATGTATTTACAATATTTACGAGATTATCGGCCTAATGTGAGCTCAATCTCCTTCAACACTCCCCCTTAAGTTAGAGTGTATGTTAATGACACTCAACTTTTTAAGTAACACTTGAAACTGTGCTAGGCATAATGGTTTAGCGAATATATCGATTGGTTGATTTGCAATGCGAATATATGTTGTTTGAATAATTCCCTCTTGAATTTTCTCCCACACAAGATGATAGTCTATCTCTATATGTTTTGTTCTCTTGTGGAAGACTAGATTTGAAGCTATGTGCATAGCGGCCTGGTTGTCACAAAATAAAGACACTAGCTGTATATGATTTATATTCAAGTCTTTTAAGATATTTTTCAACCATGTGATTTCGCAGCATGTGGTAGCCATGGAGCGATATTTTGCTTTTGCATTAGAACGAGATACCGTTGTCTGTTTCTTTGTCTTCCAAGATATTGGTGCTTGGCCAAGCATAATACAGTATCCAGTGATTGATCATCTTGTGTCTTTGCATCGAGCCTAATCAGCATCACAAAATGCCTGTAGTTGAAGTGAACCTGTAGATGACAACATAACCTGGTGTTTGATTTATATACTTGAGTACTCTGTGAGTTGCTTTTAGATGTGGTTTTCGTGGTTTATCCATGAATTGAATTAACACATGCACAACATAAGTTAAGTTCGACCTTGTTATAGTCAAGTAGATTAATCTCCCAACTAACCTTCTGTAGATTGAAGCATCATTCAAAAGTTGTCCATCGGATTGTGTAAGAGACATATTTTGCTCTATAGGAAGCTGTGAAGGCTTGACACCCAAAAATCCAGCATCATCCAAAATTTCCAAGGCATACTTATGTTGTGAAAAGCTAATTCCATGCCATGATCAAGCTATTTCTATCTTGAGAAAATACTTGAGCTGCCCCAAATCTTTGAACTTGAACTGCTTTGACAAAAAAAGCTTAGTGTTTTCTATATCTTGTAAGTTATCCCCCGCCAATATTACATCATCCACATAGACCAATAGTACGAGAAACTACCTTGCCTCTTTCGGACGAATAATGAATAGTCTGACATGGATTGTTGAAATCCTGCAGCCTTGAGTGCGTTAGATAATTTTATGAACCATTGCCAAGATGCTTGTTTCAACTAGTACAGAGATTTGTGAAGCTAACAGACTCGAGTCTCCCCCTTTCGTCCGAAACTAGGAGGCAAAGACATAAACACGTCTTCATCAAGATCTCTGTGTAAGAAGGCATTGTTGACATCTAGTTAATGAAGATGCCAACCTCAGATTGCTGCCACGCTAAGCAAGACACAGACTATGACCATCTTAGCTACAGGAGTAAAAGTCTCATGATAATTAACTCCAAGAACTTGGTTATAGCCTTTGGCCACCAATCGAGCCTTGTAGCATTCAATCGTACCGTTAGCTTTTAGTTTGACTTTATACACTCATTTGCACCCAATGGGTTGTTTATTAGGAGGCAGGGTGACCAAGCTCCAGGTTCCAGTGGCTTGTAGGGCATAGATCTCATGTTTCATTGCTTGACACCACTGTGAAAATTGCATGGCTTGAGAAAAACTTGTGGGTTTTTTGAGAAGGGTGAGTTGAGTTATGTATGCTTTATGAATGAGATAGATTATCATAAGAGAGAAAGCTAGATAAAGGATGAGTAGTACCCGATTGTTGGACTATATTCGTGGAAGAGGATGGTGCAATCCTTGAAGGGAGGTTGACGTTAATGTGGAAATCTTGTAAATGGGAAGGATGCTTAGTGGAGCGTGTGCTGTGACGGAAGGGTTATGTTTAGGGTATAATCTCGGGTGAAGTAGGAGAAGAGGAGAGTTGGGTGAGAGGTGAGTGTGGAGTATCATTATCTTTGTGTAACAAGGAGAGCACAGGTGAGGGTGGTGTGTCATGGTCTTCAATGGGTGTGGTCTCAGGTTGTGAGTCATTAGGATTAATAGGTGAAGCTGGGCTGGTGGGTTAAGTAGTCATCATGGGTTCGTTTAAGGTGTCTATATCAAATGTGAGAAATGGGTCTGGGTGAAGAAATTAGAGGTTTGCTATTTGTTGTGGTGGTGCAGCAGAACTTGTGGGATTTTGAAAAGGAAAAATGGTTTCAAAGTAATGTCACAGAAAATTATGACCTTTTGCTGTGTGAGATCAAAAACATGATACCCCTTTTGTCTATAGGGATATCCTAAAAAAAATGCAGCGTGAGGCACGGGGATCAAATTTAGATCTTGGCTAGGCATGGGTAGAGGCACAACATAAACAACCAAAAATGGGCAAATGATGATAATTTGGAATTTTGTCAGAGTTTTTCATAGGGGGTTTTTCCATCAAGAAGAGGCATAGGGGTACGATTGATGGGATATGCAAAACTAAGGATGGCATCTCCCCAAAAATGATTAGGAAGGCCTGCTTGAATGAGTAAAGCACAAGCCATGTTTAACAAGTTTCAATTTTTTTGTTCAACAACTCCATTTTGTTGGAGTGTGTTAATGCAACTGTTTTGATGAACTATGCCTCTGTTTGCATAAAAATGTTCAAGTTTGAATTCAGGTCCATTATCATTACAAACAATTTTTATTTTTGAATCAAAATGAGTTTTTGCCATGTTGATAAAATTTACTAGGAGATTTTTAGTGTCAGATTTGTGCTTCATAAGGTAAACCCATGTGCATCTGGTAAAGTCATCAACAATGGTTAGAAAAAATGTTGCATTTGAAAGAGAAGTAACTTTATAAGCACCCTATATATCAACATGAATTAAATCAAAAGGAGATTTAGTAGTAATATGACTAGAAGGAAAAGGAATCCTTGTTTGTTTAGCCAAAGGAAAAATTAAACACTTGTTAATATCACAAGATTTATTTTTGAGATTTTCCAAAGGAAATAATGAAATAACTCTGGTTGATGGATGGCCAAGCATTGGTGCCAAAAGGTTGTATTGTGATTTTAAGCATGGTTGCATGTTCCTTTCTTGACTTGGTCGAAATAGTAAAGTCTCGCCCGTTCAATTCCCATCCCAATCATCTTCCCCGAATGAGGTCCTGTATAAGACAAAAATTGTGCAAGAAAATGGTTATACAAGAAGAACGAGAGGCTAGCTTGCTAATTGAAATTAAATTCAATTGAAAATATGGGACACATAAAACATTATCAAGAATTAAATCAGGAGATAAACCAATAGTGCCAATGTGCGTCACTTGAGCTAAGGAACCATTTGGCAATTCCACAGTGTGATTTTTAACATGTCTGGAATGAGTGAAGAGATGATGATTGTAAATCATATGATCGGTGCAGCCACTATCTAAGATCCAAGTGTTTTGCTTTCCATGAGAAATAAGGGAAAAGCTTTACCTGAAAGATCATCATGAGTGGAGCAATTACCAACATTATTAACCGAAGAGGATTTGATTTTTAATGCATTGAGTATTTTCTTGCATTCTTCCATTGTGAAAGGAAAATTCATCTTCTTCCTTTCATTCACAGAAGAAGTGGCTTGGTTTCCCTTGGAAATAATTCCACTGAATTCTACCTCTACTGATGCTTTCTTTTTGCAGTAATAGTCAACTATGTGTCCTTTCCATCCACATAAGGTGCATTTGAGATGTGCACGATAGTTTTTAGAAGTGTGGTTGGTTTTGTTACATTTGGTGCATCTCGACTCACCTTTTTCTCCAGCAAAGTCACGACCTGCATTCTTTACAGCGAAAACTACGGCATCCGGTTGAACTTGAGTCTTCCCTGTTGTTGCTTCTGCCTTTTTCTCATGACGAAGAACTAAAGAATATGTTTTGTTCACTGTAGGAGGTGGGTCTTGTAGCAAGGTGTTGCTGCGAACACCTGTGTAAGTCTCATTAAGACCCATAAGGAATTTCATGGTTTTCTGTGTCTCCAAATATGCAGCTACTTCTTTGATCAATCCGCATGTGCATGTTGGAAAGGTACAGATAGCATCGCATTCATCCTAGAGTCCCTTTAGTTTTGTGAAATAGGCACCCAAGGATAGGTTTCCTTGTACACAGTTATGAATTTCATTTTTGATGTTAAAGAGCTGGACAACATTCACATGTGAGAAAAGTTCTTTCAGGTCTCTCCACATATGCACTGCATCCTTGCAGTTAATCACGCTGCTAGCGATGTCTTTCGACATTGATCCCAGCAGCCAAGTCTTGACCAAGTTGTTGCAATGGTTCCATTGTTGCCATTCATTCGTATTCTTTTCAACCGGCTCCTTGATCGAACCATCTACGAGTCCGATCTTGTTCTTGATAGTCAACGCCATAGTCATGGATTCCCATGTGCTATAGTTGTCTTCCACCAAGGGTTGTGGTATAAGAATTGCACCAAGTTGATCAGAATGGTGGAGGTATAGCTAATAATTGAGGTCATTCCAAGTGACACCCAAAGTTATCTCTATTTCCTTATCGACCATGAAGGTCAGCGCTATGCTTGTTGCCATCTCATCAGCCGTAGAGGTCAGCTTAGGGTTTTGGTATTATTCAGATCACCGCTTTGATACCATGCGAAAATAATGAATTGTATATTTTCATTGCAGGCAGAGATACAAACTTATACTAGTTTGATACAAAGAGATCCTTATCTAATCCCTATAATCATGCAGTATCATCTTAACCTAATTCTTATAATCATGCAACGCCATTTACAAAATAGGAAACAAACTATATCATGTATTTACAATATTTACGAGATTATTGGCCTAACGTGAGCTCAAACTCCTTCAATAGATTATTTTCCTTCTGAAGATGTTGCCAAAGACATTCAGATCACAACTAATCCGAGCTCTATTCACTATGCCATTGACTATAGAGTGGGAAGTCCATGTAACTTCAAACTATAATTGACGAGCACCTCAAGCAACCTGTAAAACATTGCAAAAATAAAAACCACAGGGTTATGGTTAGAGTAAGCATTAAAAATAATTAAAATAGAATGCTTAGGGAAGGATAATCCATTGTTTCTAACACTCCTCCACGTGCTTGAACCTTCAAAACCGAGATCCATAAGATTGTAATTATTAAGAGGGTTTGCGAATTTTTAAGCTCTGCCATGATGAAAATTACCACCTTTAACCACGGAAAGGGGTAATATTTTGTTAAAATCCCTAATAAGAAGACAAGGAACAATGATCTTTCTTTGTAATAAAGTTAAATGATCCCGTAAAGATATCTAGTAGAAGGATACATGCTAGCCTACATAACTTAGAGCACCAAGAAGAGTAGTTGTAAACCAAAGATAAATTGACCACCTGTCTATGAACCTCAATAACTGAGATGTAGATATTAGGAACTAATGGTAAAACCCAAATCCCATCCCAATGACTAGTCAATTCACTAATAGCAATTGGAGCATAACCCAAGCCATTCCAAAATTTTTAGTGTTCTTAAACACTGTATGAGGTTCCAACACACAAACTAGAGAATGCTTATACTATCTAAGAAGAGATTTGATATGTCTCTTAGTTGTTTTTTCAGAAGAACCAAGAACATTCCAAGAGATGATAGAAAAATTTTGGAAGCTAATCATTAAAATAATATACCAAGAAAAATAAACAAAAACTCCAAAATCACTCTGTTGATACTTTGATGGTTGTGGATTCTGGAAGTGCAGTTGATCTTGGTGCAACAGAGTGATTTTGGAGTTTTTGTTTATTTTTCTTGGTATATTCTTTTAATAATTAGTTTCCAAAACACTATTTTATTTGGGTCTTCACCCGTGATTATATTTAGTAGCTTTGTTTTGGCTTGTCAATGGAAAGCAAGACCTCTTGCATGTTTAGGAACCTAAGTTCCTTGCAATAAGGCATCTTGCATCATCAAGCCCAAATTTATGTTAGCCAAGCTCAAATTTCTTAAGAATCTCGCAGAATAGAGCTTTTCTTCTTTAAAGAATCATGTTTGTTACTCTCGAAAATTCCCTTACTCCACCTTACTTCCATATTACCATGCAAAGCAATGTGGAAAGGGCCCTTAGTCACTACAAGAAATAGGCTGTTTAATGACAAATTTTTAGCAAGGGTTAGGTACTATTATTAAAATAGAAAATATGTATGGATTTTAGAAACCGTAGCTATTTAACAACATTTTTTTAGAAAACCATTGCTAAATAATAATGAGTTTTAATATCCCAAGTTTTCACCTCTTTTTCCACGTCTTCCCCCCATTTTCTCCCATTTAGAGAAAGCTTTTCCCTCCCCTCATGCTACTTGAGCTTTTTCTGAAGAATGTTAAGCATGCCATCAAGGTTGCATTATTTACATTCATTTTATTGTATTTAATTTAATGGCTTTTGTTTTCCCTTTTGTTAATTTCTTTTATGGTATCTTCAAGAACAAAATGAAGGAGCAGCAATGATGTAAGTTTTGTGACATTGGGTATGATACAGGAAGCTTTGGCGATGCTAGTGGATTTGATTTTTGATTGTTGATTTTTTTAATTTTATTTCAAGACTTTTGGAGATACTCTAGTAGCCTTAGAATATGCCTTGCACTTCGTATTATTAATTTTGATGATATACTAGGCTTTTGAATTTCTTTCAATGCTTTTTTTTTTCAGAAATATTTTGCAGAAATTGGTTAATAACTTTTTTTACCGAATTATATTATAATGATAACAACTTCAAAAATCTTGTTTTCTCCCTCAAAAAATTAAAATGGGGTCTATGTTTTCTATTTTTCTCTAAAGTACCACCTTATTTGCAAAACTACAAATTGCTAGCAAAACTTGAATGAATCTTCAAAGAGGGAGCTGATAAAACAATGCCCTTGATGAACTGTCAATGAATGTTGTCAGTTACCATTGAGTTGATTATATAGAGTTTGACGAATTTAAATAAGGTATAATTGTAAACATTTTTTTCCTAATAAATTGGAAAGATCAGAAGCATTAAACGCTCATATGAGTTCATAATGGTTAGATGTGAAGCATATTGTATTAAGCTTTGATTAATTTCCATGGATTTGTATGTGTCTTTTTGTTTTAGTGTTTCATACTTTATAAACTATATAATTACTGCAATTTTGAATGATAAGTTCTTTATCATTTTATTTTTATTTTTTAATTTTCTGATTTTTTTTTTTGTAATTTCACTTCTTTAATTTAAGTTTGAACAGCTATGGTTACACGAAGTCACAAAAGATTGAAATTGGGAAAACTTGGAGCTCTATGTGGGTAGGTATTGAAGTTGTAAATAATTGTAATATATGATTCAATGGGTTAATCTTCTTATGTTTTTTTTTAAACTAAAGATGAACAAAAAGAGAAAATAAGAAAAAAGAGTGAAGAACAAAAAAGAACCAAAATAAAAGGAAGGTGATGAACTACATGAGTTAATGTCTATATTTCCGTCCTACTAACTGGGACTAACAATTTTACATTAATGTCTTAGAAATATCTCTATGTCCACAGCAATTTTTGTAATTAAACATGTTTCTCAAGAATTATTACTAATAACATAAAAATGAATAATAATTGGAACTTTTCATTTCAAAGAACATATATTTTTTTATTTTCAAGCATCAAGTGATCAAAGCAGTGGACATATGCCTTCAAATTCTCAAAGTTGATTTATGTTCTTACTGTAAATTTTATGTAATTATAATATAATATTGTGATTCAATTTTGATAGTAAAATTTATCTTTTGATCATTAAATTAGTTCTTCTGTGGATATTTTTATTATTGTGGATACAATGATAAAAAAAAACTAAAACTAAAAATATAGGGTTTAGCAATAGTTGCAAAATTGTCGCTAAAGCACAATTTAGCCATGGTTTGAAAACCATCGCTGAACCATTTTAGTGACGGAACCATCACTAAACCTTGTTTTAATGACGACGTTGATTCTGTGATAGTTTGTATAATTGTCGTTAAGTAGATTACGTTAGTTAAAATTGTCGTTAAAATCACTTAAAAACAGTCGCTAAAATGTTTTTTTTGTTATAGCGAGTGACATTTAAATTATGAATCTCTTTTTTTTTTTGACCTCCTAAATTCTCTATATTATAATACATATGAACATTTGAATTAGCATCTAGATCAGAAACATTATCGTAATCAAGTTCAATCCGACCTTTATCATCAAAAGCAGGCCCAAGCGCATTATTAATCATTCTTTCATATCTATCGTCATGCTTGTATATTACTTGCAAGTGGTATTTTCAACTTTATCTCACCTTGATATGTCTAATGCTAGTATCTTGGTTGAAATCCTCTTTTGTAAAGGTCAACCGTGACTCTGCTAGGATTTTATGCTTACCACACGGACACCTAATTTTTTTTGTCTCTTAGAAAGGCTTATTGAATGCCTAAAAATTCAATAAATTCTCGTATTCCTTGTTCATATTCATTTGTATAACCTTTGCTATTAATTAGGAGTGAGTCTATTGGACATCCACTTATAATGATAAGAAATTTCCATTCTCTATACCAAATTATGAAACATTTTTTCGTTATTAATTAAATATCACTTCAAAATAGGATAGGATTGAAGGTAAAATAACTCATTTTTAGTGAGTTGTCACTTATTAAAACCTTACTAAAAAAACCCAATGAAAAAAAAATTTAGTGAAAGAAGAAGAGTATATTCTTCTTTGAGTAGAAATTGTATGGTTAAATCATTGTCAAGAAAAAAACTTGTAGGATAAAATCTAGATCAAGGAAAAAATAGTACAATATATCTCCCCATGTCGAAAGCATCACTTTGAGATCTCCAAATTGTTGAATTCCAATTTTCTCCATTAAGTTTTCACACATTACAATAGGTATTGTCGTAATAAATAAATTTGCTAAATTGTTATTGGAACTTTGATGAGATATGGTTCTTTCTATCTTCCTTTAATATATCCATATTTCAATTATGCATGTAGCATCGTCTTTCATGCAATATAGTTGGAGCTTCCTTTTTAGAAGGTAAACCACAACAAGATAATATGTTTTTGAACCATCTTCTTGAGGATCAAAAATATCTTTTGCATCCCTCCTTTTAGGTAGAATATGAGCATATATATAAGATGTACCACAAAGATGACAAGCTTTTTTATCTTCCAGTACATCCATATTATTGAAAATTAGACCTTACTAATAAGTTGACTATGTCATGTCTATAAAAATTCTCTTTTTGCACTTTATTTGCTTTAGGACCAAATTTTTTTATCCCATGGATGATTGATA